>DAKLCV010000204.1:0-16035 GCA_030247045.1 Colobus guereza
GTGTGTGTGTGTAAATCTTATCTTTCCTCAGATTGTGTGTGTTAATCTTATCTTTCCTCAGATATCATGACACAATTTGACGAGGATTTTAATTTTTGGATTATTCTCTTAGGTATATGAGAACATCTGTTTCCATGGGAAAAAGAAAAATTGCCGCTTTGGATCATTTCTGGAATGCCAATTCCAAGTTAATTTGAATGGAGAATGTCATCACTGAAAATGAATCAGCAAGGCAGGGACTTCTTAAAAACTTAACTAGAGAGTTACAAAGAGAGGTTTTTTTGGTTGTTGTTGGTTGGTTGGTTTTTAATAGACATATCTATAAAAGTTTAGTCCTTGCAAAGAAAACAATAAAACATGGGTTTTATTTGTTTGTTTTTGTTTTCTTTTTGAACCACAGGTGAAAATTGCTAGAGCTCCAGGGCAACAAGCAAATAGACATTCTCAGTTTATGATTTCTGTCTTAAGACACAAAGCTTTCTGAACTGAAAGCAGGTCATATATAAAGCTTAAGTTTGGGTCTCTTGAAGCAGAAAATGCATATTGGTCTTTGTTCTTTTGTCCAAATCACTATTTTGAAAGCTCCATTATTCCACAATTTTGACAGATCCATATTATTCCATATCCTGACATTACTACATACAAATGCTGTGAACAAAAGATGACAAATTTCGATATTAAAATAATACTTTATATTTCTGAATCTACCAGGAAATTATAGAACTAGAAATTACATTGTTTTCCAAATTACAATGAAAGCAAAAAGTTGGACAAATAGCAAGTCCATGACTATTTTTCCAACACATTTGAATGACAAGATCACTGGACAACAATTGGCACCAAAGCTAAGTAGACACTAACAGCCACCAGGGAGATCAGTGGCTGACAGGAATACTGTTTTAACTAGAAAAATAAAGTTGGCAGGACATGGTTTAGAACATTTGAGTTTGGGAGACTGGTGAATTGGTTGAAAGGGAGTGAAACTTCTGAGGTCCAAAAATATAGGGGGAGCCTACATACTGTTGTTAGCTTTTGGTCAGTAAAGTCCACTGGACACTCACTGACAAACTCGGGAGAGTCTTGAGGTAATTTTCCTCGGGATGCAAACATCAGAAAGAAAAAGAACTGCCATTGCAGGAAAGGCGAAACTCCAGTGAAATTCTTCCCCCCATCTCTCTTACAGAATAAAGCCAGAATCTGTGAAAAGAAGGCCATTCGCATAGTGGAGAAAGCCCATTGTAGCTAGAGGAGTAAACCGAAAAATCCCCTCTACTACTGAAAAAAGAGTAGAAATATAGTTTGGTCAAAGAACTATAGTTCTGGCAGGGGAAGGAGTACTGATGTAACTACACCCCTAATACCCTGAGAAATGGTGCCTTCCTATGTTTGAAGCAAAATTAGGACATCACTGTCTCCTTTTTTCCCTGCCCACGTCCAGGCTAACAAGCAGTAAATTAAACAACTAACTGCAAAAGGCAGACTCTCAATGAAGTAGAGAGTAAGAATCAGAAACAGATGCAGATATGACAAAGATGTTGAACTACGTGAAATGGGATCAAAATAACCATGATTATTAAGTTAATGGTTCTAATGTGAAGCTGGACAACATTCAAAATCAGAATGTTTTTTAAAAAAAAGGAAACTGAGAAAGAGTCAACTAGTAATAGGGGAAATCACAGAAAAAAGTCTGTTGTACTCATCAGTAGATTTGATGTACAAAGGAAATAAATACGTGAGTTTGAAGATAGATTTATAGAAATAATTGAAATTGACTTTAAAAGTATGAAAAAAAGTTATCAAAAGAAAAAGACAACATCACAATTTTCCAGGCCATTGTTAAACAGTAACAAATATGTGATAGAATCTCTGAAGCAGAAGCTGGAAGAATGAGGAGGGAGAAATATTTGAAGAAATTGTAGCTAAGAATTTTTCAAAATTAAAAACAAATGCAAAAACAAAGTTCTAAGAATCTCGGAGGACACCGAGCAGGATAAAACAAAAACGACAAACCAAACACCACCACCAAAATATTTGAAAGCAGAAAACGGGGAAAATTTCTAACAGATAGAAGAGTATAGATGACAATGATAAAGTAACTTCTCTTCAGAAATCATGCCAGCTATAAAAATAAAATATTATTTTTAAAGTACTAAAAGAAAAAGCATTTGAAAACTGAACTGCCACCCTATCATTCTATAAAAAGCAAAAATATTTTTGAAAGATAAAAATTAATACTTTTCCTAGACAAACTAAACCTGGGAGAATTTCTTGTCAGAAGACCAATGATAAACGTTTAAACAGGCAAGAAATTTTAGAAGTTCTTCAGGCAAAAGGAACATAACACTGTAACTTGAATCTATATGAAGAAATTTTTTAAAGGTAAACTAAGACAAAATAACAGCAATGCATAACACATGACACAAGTAACTAAAAGATGAATAGATTTGGGAATGCACAAATGTACTGTTATGTTCTACTATTCATGAAGCAGTATAGTATTTGGAGGCATAATTTAAACATTTATTAAGGAGACATAATTTAAATATTTTAGCAACCACTATAAATACTGTAAAAGATAGCCTTAGTAAACCAATAAAGTAGATTTTAAAAATCCTAAAATTTCCTTAATTAACCATGAAAGACAGGAAAACAGAGGATGAAGAATAGATAATAGAAAAATAGAAGGAGATGATAGATTTTAATTCAATGATATTAATAAGCATTCTTAAGTATAAATGACATAAAAACTACTTACAAGACAGAGATTGTAAATTGCATTACAAATCAAGATCCAATATGTTATCACTACAAATCTCACGTTAAACATAAGGACACAGGTAAGTTAAACAGTTGTAAAATATTGAAACAATAACCAAAATAAATTTTTCTAAGATAAATTTTTGAAGAGCAAAATTCATCAATGATAAAATAGATTGATTTCAAAGTTTATGTGTTGAGTGAGCATAACACTAAACTTTGTGGGATGATAGAAATGTTTTATGTGAGTTACATGGATGCATGCATTTTTTCAAATATGTTTGACTGTGCAATTAAGACATATATTTTACTGCATATAAATTCAAATAGATATATAAATGTAATATAATAGAAATTATAATTATGTGTACATTTAGTAATCTTTCAATAACAATGTATTTCAAAGATATTTCACAGCTCAAAGAAATATACTAATTTTTTCAAACTGGAAAATATAATATTTTTGCTAAATGATATTTTTTATTGTAAGATATAAATATCAAAAACCTTTTTTTTGCCACCTCGCCCAGCTAGTTTTTGTATTTTAGTAGAGACGGGTTTCACCGTGTTAGCCAGGATGGTCTCGATCTCTGACCTCGTGATCCGCCCATCTCGGCCTCCCAAAGTGCTGGGATTACAGGCTTGAGCCACACCGGCCTCAAAAACCTTTTTTTATTTTTAAGCATACAGTTCAGTGGCATCAAATACATTCACACAATGTTTACAAGTATTCACTAGTCATTTCTGAACATCTTATTACAGCAAACAGAAACTCTCTACCTATTAAGCAATAATTCCTCATTACCACTACACCAAGCCTAGGGTAACATTGGTTCTACTTTCTGTCTCTAAAAGTTTGCTATTGGGTACCTCACATAAACATAATAATACAAATATCCTTTTGTGTCTGCTTATTTAACTTAGCCTAATGTCTTTAACTTTATTCATGTCATAGCATGTGTCAGAATTTTATTCTTTAAGGCTAAATAATGTTCCATTGTATATATACCACATTTTGTTCATCTATCTTTTGAAGGATATTTGGGTTGTTTCCATCTTTTGGCTGCTGTGAATAATACTGCCATGAATGTCAGTGCACAAATATATACACCTAGAAATGAAATGACTGGATCATAGATACTTCTATTTTGAGAAACATGTAAATTATTTTCCATAGCAATGCATCATTTTATGTTCCCAAGAACAAAGCACAAAATTTTCATTTCTCCACATCTTCACCAACACCTGTTGTTTTCTCTTGTTAATAATAGCCAACCTATTTTGTGTAGGAGGCATCTCATTGAAGTTTAGATTTGCATTTCAAATGACTAGTGAGGTTGAGCATCTTTTCATGTGCTTATTAGCCATCTGCATATCTTCTTTGGAGCAATGAACTATTCAAGTCCTTTTTTTTGTATTGGCTTGTTTGGTTTTTGTTGTTGAGTTGTAGGACTTTGTTGTATATTCTGGAAATTAACCTCCTATTAGATAAGTAATTTGCAAATTCTTTTTTCCTATTTAGCAGGTTGTCTTTTCATTCACTTAATAGTGCTATTCAGACAGAAATTGTTAATGGTGATGAAGCTAAATTTATATTTTGTTTTGTTGCCAGTGCTTTTTCTTCCTTCATTTTTATCAACCCAACAGCTTTGGTTTCATTAATTTTTTTCAGTTATTTTTGTTTTAGAAGAGCAAAATTTTATTAATTTCTGTTATTTATTACTTTCTTTCTCTTGCTAGCTTTGAGTTTTATTTGTTCTCCCTTTACTAGTTTCTTGAGGGTGGAAGCTTAGAATACTGTTTGGAGAATATTTTATTTTCTCAATGTAAGTAGGTAATGCTATAAATTTCTCTCTGAGCATTGCTTTCACTGCATTCACAAATTTTGATATGGTTCATTTTCATTCCAAATTTCCATTTGACTTAATTTTCTGTTCATATATTATTTATTTTTGGTTTAATTTTATTATGGTCTAAGAATTCTTGACAAAAATGTGTGTTCTACTATTTTGGGGTGAAGTGTTTAACAAATCTTAAATTAGATTAAATTTCTATCATCCTTTAGTATTATGCTCACTCAACACATACACTTCGAAATCACTTTTACTTTATCATTGATGAATTTTGTTTCTTCTAAAACTTCATATAAACGGAATAATTCAGTGTATTATCTAGTATCTCTTCTTTCCCTTAACATGTTTAGAGGTTCATCCATGTCATTATGCAAATCAGTAATAAGCATATAAATAGTATTTCATTACATGGTTGTATTTCTTTTCCATTATATATTTTAACATTTTATGGATACCTAGTAGGTATATAATGGGGTACCTGAGATGTTTTAATATAGGCATGCAATGTTAAATAACCTCATTGTAAAGAACGGGATATCCATGCCCTCAAACATTTGTCTTTAAGTTATAAACAATCCAATTACATTCTTTAGTTATTTTAAAATATACAATTAAGTTATTTTTGACTATAGTCACTATGAGGTGCTCTCAAATAGTAGGTCTTATTCATTCTCTTTTTAGTCATTAATCATCTTTAACTTCTACCCACAACCCTCACTATCCTTCCCAGTCTCTGGTAACCATGCTTCTACTTTTATGTCCATGAGTTCAATTGATTTTCTTTTTAGATTCTACAAATAAGTGAGAGTATGCAATGATTTTATTTCTGTCCCTGGTTTATTTTGCTTAACATAATGATCCCCAGTTCCATCCATGTTATTACAGATGACTGAATCATTCTTTTTACAGCTGCATGGTACTCCACTGTGCATATGTATCACATTTTCTTTATCCATTCATCTGTTGATGGACATTTAGGTTTCTTCAAAATCTTAGCTATTGTAAACAGTGCTGCAACAAATGTAAGAGTGCAGATTATCTCTTTGATATACTGAGTTCCTTTCTTTGTATATATACCCAGCAGTGAGATTGCTGGATCATATGGTAGCTCTATTTTAGTTTTGAGGAACTCCAAACTGCTTTCACAGTGGTTGTACTAATTAATTAAATTCCCACCAAGGGTATATGAGAGTTCCTTTCCACATCCCTGCCAGCATGTCATATTACCTGTCTTGTGGATATGCTTCATTTAACTGGGGTGAGATGATACCTAGAGTTTTGATTTGCATTTATCTGATGATCAATGATGTTGAGCACCTTTCATATGCCCATTTGCCATTTGCATGTCTTTTTTTTGAAAAATATCTGTTCAAATTTTGCTTATTTTAATGGATTATTAGATTTTTTTCCTATAGAGTTGTTTGTGCTCCTTACATATACTGGTGATTACTTTATCAGAGTGATAGTTTGCACTCCCATCCTGCTCCACCCCTTTCTTCTGTTTGTCCATTCTTAAGTGCATGTGTATTAGAGTGTATCTTTTGGGGTTTTATGAATAAAAGTGTTATAAAACTATTATAGAAGTCTTTTGTGACTTTTTACAACTATTATAGAAGTCTTTATGACTTTTTTACATCAGTTTTAAATTCACAACAAAATCTAAAGGACATTATAGTGCATAGTGTCTACCTTTGTCAACATGTGTCACCACAGTGATACATTTGTTACATATGGTGACCCTACATTGGTACACATTATCACTCAAAGTCCATAGTTTACATTAGAGTTCACATTCTATGGTTTGAAGAAAGTATGGTGACATGTATTCACCATTATAGTAACATAGAGTGTAGTTGTATTACCCTAAAAATTGGTGTTTCTCCTATTCCTCCCATCTTTCTAGCTCCTGAAACCACTGATCTTTCTGATTATCCCCATAGTTTTGCCTTTGCCAGGTCATACAGTTGGAATCCTAGACTATGTCGTCTTTTCAGAGTGGCTTTTCAGTTAGTAATATGCATTAAAGTTTCTTCCATGTCTTTTCATGTCTTGATAACTCAATAGTTTTTAACAACAAAATTTTACTTTTTCTGGATGCACCAGAGTTTATTTTTTCACTTACTGAAGGACAACATGGTTGCCTCCAAGATTTGGCAATTATGAATAAAGGTGCTGTAAATGTCCAGATGTAGTTTTTGTGTGATGGATTTTGGCCATTCTAGTGAGACGGAGTTTTACTCTTGCTGCCCAGACTGGGTGCAATGGCGTGATCTAGGCTACTACCTCCCAGGTTCAAGTGTTATGCCCAAAGAAGACCACCAGAGTCCAGAGTCAAAGCCAAGCGCAAGGATCTTTAATGCAAGTTCGAACTTGGTCCCTCCGCTTTCAACATACAAGAGGGCCTCGAACAATGGCGCCGCTATAGCCCAATGAAAATAGGATTTGTAAGGTTACAGAGGAACAGGGAAAAGGGAATTTTTAGGTTACAGCATTACAATTGGTTAACATATTAAGTTATACATTTAGCAGTTATCTATTGTTCCTGTGCTTTCAGTAAAACTACAAACGCGGCGCCTTTATCGGGATTTCCAGGATTTCCAAGCCGAGATATATGGAGAAATGTATTTGCACTGGGCCGTGTTTGCACTGGGCCCAGGAAATTGAGATATATGGTGTCTGTATTTGCACTGGGCCGTGTTTGTACTAGGCTCAGGAAATTGAGAGATATATGGTGTCAAGCTGAATGTATTTGCTGGGCCCAGGACTGAGGAATGCCTGATTTCTTTCATTCCTTTTCTTAGGCACCTCTAGAGCCAATCTTGGGTCTTATAGTTCTTCTACAGGTTGGTATTGGGCTCTGAGGACCATGAGCTGCGGGTGTCGAACCTTTCTCTGACAAACTGCAAAACTCTGTTAGAAAATCATAGAGGAATTCCACCATTGTTACAAAGTAATAGAATATTACAAAGTAAGTGGGGCAGGATGAGATCACAGTATGTTGTTAAAATTAAATTAAAATTGCTAATGAAATCTTGGCACGCATAGTCATTGATAACATTTTATCAGGAAATAGGGTTTGAGAGCAGACAACCTGACTGACCAAAATTTATTAGGTGGGAATTTCCTCATCCTAATAAGCCTGAGAGCACTACAGGAGGCCGGGCTTATTTTATTCCTTCGGCTTCAACTGTAAAAGGCACGCCCAAAGGCTCACAGGATATTCCTTGCTGAGAAAAAGAATTAGCGACATCTCCTATTTGTGTGCAAAAGGAGAAGAGATATGGTCTGCTCACCGCGGCCAGTTCAAGGTTACCTCCTTGTTTCCTGAACACCGTTGTTATCTTGTTCTCTTTAAGATGCCCAGATTTCATATTGTTCAAACACACATGCTCTACAAACAATTTGTGCAGTTAAGGCAATCATCACAGGGTCCTGAGGTGACATATATCCTCCTCATCTTACAAAGAAGATGATGGGATTAAGAGATTAAAGAGAGACATAAGAAATTACAAAAGTATAAATTTTGGAGAACTAATAAATGTCCATGAAATCTTTATATTTTACATTTTTCCACCGTGGCTCCAGTCAGTCCCTCCATCCAAGGTCTCTGACTTCCCGCAACATTCTTTCTCCTTTTCTGCTGTGGCTCCAGCCAGTCCCTCCGTTAAGCCTCTGACTTCCTGCAACATTTTCCCTTTTTCTCTATATAAACGTGCCATGGCGATGAAGGCTTGTTCGTCTCTCGATTTTGGCATAGGATTCTTTGACTGGTCCAGCACACTAAAACTGCATCAGCAAAGACCCTTTCTAAATAAAGTCCCATTCTCAGTTCTAGGGGTAAGGATATAGACATATCTTCTGAGAATGGCATCATTCAAACAGTCCACCCTCTGGCCCCCAAAATTCACTTGTCCCACATAAAAAATACACTCATACCACTCATATCCTCCAAAGTCTTAACTCATTACATTATCCATTTTAAGTACAAAGCTGTCCAAATATTATCAGCTCGAAAGTCCTAATCTCTTTGCCAATTGTCAACCAAGTTTATTGGCTGAACACAGGAGTGCAATGAAACTCCTGCCACAGGGCTGTAGCTGTGACTGCAAAGTCTTGTAAATAGTTTACCTGTGGTTTGAGTGACATTCTGCTTACCAAGTGATAACTAAATCTACTGATGGATTGAGAGTAGGTACTTCTACCAACCAATTTTGGATAGCAGGCATTAAACATCCTGGTGCTCTCCCTAGGCAAATAGGAGGATAACGATACTCAATGGAAATATTTGTCATCATTTTTTTTCTCCATCATCTCTGGGACCAGGTACCCACACTTATTATTAACATATACTTAATAGGATTATCCATCCATGTGACTGAAAGGCACATAGGCCCAATAGGTATAATTAGCTGCAGCTGCTCCTGCAGGCATGGGGAGACTCACCACCGTTGATAACAAGAGGTTTGTGTCACCTTTGTGCTAGCTAGGCTTTTTCTAGCTAACAGTGTCAGCTTCTTTAACTGTGCCCAGGTCGGCAGCTCTGCCTTCTTGGTGTGTGGTGACTTCATCTGTTTTTCTAATATTACCATTTGATTTATCCTGAGTCAATGGTGCTCGATTGCGGTGTTTCCTCCTGTGGAGGCGCTTTTCTTTGCATCTCCGATGGGTTCATTGTAGAACTTCAAATGTCTAGTGGGTATCCAACTAGAAGCTGATTTTCTCCTGGTGAAACACAAACAAAACCTCTTCCCCAGGTTATTACCTTCGTATTTTTCATGTCTATTTTGTTGTAACAAAGTAAACAGCTGGTTTAACTGATCATCCATGCTATATTTAATTAGAGCTATCTCAATATTTTGTAGCCTGTACTGCATATGCAGAATCTGATATAATACGCACAGGTTGATTAAAATCTTTTAATACTGTAATGACTGCAACCAACTCTGCCCTTGAGCTGATTGATATTGAGTTTTGATTACTCGCCTTTTGGCCCTGTAAGCCGCTTCCATTGCTGGAACCATCAGTAAATACTGTCAGAGCATTTTCTAAAGGTCTATGTCTGGTAATTTTAGGTAAAATGCAAGTAGTCAATTTTAAAACTGGAAGATTTTTGTTTTGGGTAATGATTATCAATAATTCCCACAAAATCAGCAAGGCCAATTTGCCATGCACCAGAATTGATAAAGGCTTGTTTAACTTGTTTCTTGGTTAAAGGAACAACTATTTTGTCTGGGTCATTACCACACAATTTTATTATTCGTAATTTGCAAAAATCAAAAGTTAAAGAATCTATTCTACTTATTTGTACTGACTGAATTTTTTCCACAGTTTTAATTTCTTTGTTGCCCCTGGGGTTAATATTTTACTATTTAAGTCTGGATTTTTAGGATAGAGAACAAATTTGACATGGCATAAGTAGGAATGCCTAGAGTTGGTAATCCAATTAATATTGCCTAACAATGAAAGTCATTTAATGTATCTTTTAAAGGCTTCCATTAATCTTTCTAAGTAGTCAGCCACCTCCTGTCCGGGTGCAGCCCAGGGGCTGGGGCCTGAGACCCAGAGGGTACGGAGGGGTTCTGTGACAGTGGGTCCTCGCTATCAGGCAAAACAGGATGGGGGCAGTCGGTTGCTTTGATTTTAGCGCCGAGCAACCAGTGCCTTACAAGGTTCAAGGGCTAATAAGAAAGGGGACAGCCAAGGGGCAGGTTCTCAGTTAGGTCCTGCCATAAGGAGGACATATGGGATATGATCCGGTGACCAGCACGCCCAGGTTGGAAAACCTTGGACTTCACCCTGGTGATGACAGCACGACGGAATGTCCCTTCGGTGGCCAGCCTACATTAAAGGCAGGCCATTCTGGAATGGCACAGAGTAATAGCTTTCTCCTCCTGATTTTCATACTAAGATCATGGCCCCTGGGATAGAGGTGTGTTTTGGGCATTACCCATTTTAAGGGGGTTTGTAGTGCCCGGTGGCATCTGGAACAGGTCCTGCAAGAAACAGTGAGTTGTCGGAACAGGCCCTGCAAGAAAAAGTGAGTTGTCGGAACAGGCCCTGCAAGAAAAAGTGAGTTGTCGGAACAGGCCCTGCAAGAAAAGTGAGTTGTCGGAACAGGCCCTGCAAGAAAAAGTGAGTTGTCGGAACAGGCCCTGCAAGAAAAGTGAGTTGTCGGAACAGGTCCTGCAAGAAAAGTGAGTTGTTGAATATCAACAAGTTATGTCAGTCGCCCAGAAATCTGGGTCAGAATAAATTCAGACAAGAATCAGATGAGAGCCAGGGACGTCTCCCACTGGTCTCCGCTGGCTGTCCTATAGCGTCCGCCAGGACCTATGCCAGCTTTCAGCTTCAGTTTCAGACCTCGCGAGTTTCAGATTCAGAACAGATTCAGACAGGCTAACAGCCTTAGATTCAGAGAGCCTCAGATTCAGAACGGACATGGACAGACAAACAGAGACAAACCTCAGGTTCTGAACGGACTCAGAGATCAGCGGACTCAGAGCCTCAGATTCAGAATGGACACAGACAGACAGACAGATAAACCTCAGGTTCTGAACGGACTCAGAGAGCCTCAGATTCAGAACGGACACAGACAAACAGAGACAAACGACGCTCACCTATCAGCAGATCGATCCTGGTAGATCCGATAGCCCAATGAAAATAGGATTTGTAAGGTTACAGAGGAACAGGGAAAAAGGGAATTCTTTAGGTTACAGCATTACAATTGGTTAACATATTAAGTTATACATTTAGCAGTTATCTATTGTTCTGCTTTCAGTAAACTACAAACGGCGGCCCTTTATCGATTTCAGGATTTCCCAAGCCGAGATATATGGAGAAATGTATTTGCACTGGGCCAGTGTTTGCACTGGGCCCAGGAAATTGAGAGATATATGGTGTCTGTATTTGCACTGGGCCGTGTTTGTACTAGGCTCAGGAAATTGAGAGATATATGGTGTCAAGCTGAATGTATTTGCTGGGCCCAGGACTGAGGAATGTGCCTGATTTCTTTCACAAGCGATTCTCCTGCCTCAGCCTGCTGAGTAGCTGGGATTACAGGCATGCACCACCACACCTGGCTAATTTTGTATTTTTAGTAAAGATGGGGTTTCTCCATTTTCGTCAGGCTGGTCTCAAACTCCTGACCTCAGGTGGTCTGTCCGCCTTGGCCTCCCAAAGTGCTGGGATTACACGCGTGAGCCTCTGTGCCGGCCTCTTTTCTTATGCATATTTTTCTTCTGTATCTCTTTGGTAAGGAGTCTGTTAGTCTTTGGTTCAATTTTAATCAGGTTGTTTATTATTGTTGAGATTTAAGAGTTCTTATTATGTGTGTAGACAAATATTTTCCTCACCGTTTGTGGATTTCCTTTCTGTGTTCTTGACATTATTTTCACAGAGCAGCAGTTTTACTTCTAATGAAGTTCATTAATTATTTCTTATTTCTTTCCTGATTGTACCTTTTGTGTTGTATATACAAAGTCAGCACTGCACCCAATGTCATCTAAATTTCCTTCTGGCAGTTTTATCATTTTGCATTTTGCATAGTTACAACTATGATTTATTTTGAGTTAATTTTTGGAAGGTATAAGGTCTGTAAAAATATGTACATAAAATATGTGTGTATGTGTTATATACTATATCACATGCAAATGTGTGTATACGCACCCCCAAACATTTACATGAGATGTCTAGTTTTCCCACACCGTGTTTTGAGTAGATTATCATTTTCTATTGGATTGCCTTTCTCCTTTGAAAAGATCAGTTGACTGTATTTATGTAGATCTATTTTGAGGCCCTTTATTCTGCCCCATTGATCTATTTGTCTAATCTTTCATCAATAACACACAGTCTTTATTATTATAGCTTTATAGAAAGGGTGTTTAATATTATAGCTTTATAGAAAGGGTCTTTATTATTAGCTTCATAGAAAGGGTCTTTATTATTATAGCTTTATAGAAAGGTTTAAAGGCAGGTAATATCAGTCCTCTAATGTTGTCGTTCAGTATTTTGTTGGCAATTCTGGGTCTTCTGTCCTTCTATACAATGTTTGTCAATACTGACAAAATACCTTTCTGTGGTTTTGCCTGAGATTGCGTTGAATCTGTAGATGAGATTGGGAAGAACTGACAACTTGACAGTATTGATTCTTCCTTATTAACGTGGAATAGTTCTCCATCTGTTTATTCCTTATTTGATTTCTTTCATTCAGTGTTATGGTTTTCCTTTTAGACATACATGATCTTTTCAGGTAAATTCCTAAGTATTTCATTTTTGTGAGGTGCTCATGTTAATGGTATTACGTTTATGCTTTTTAATTTCAAATTCCATTTGTTCATTGCCAGTATATATAAAGCAATTAACTTTCTGATATTAATTTAGTATTCTGAAACCTTGCTATAATCATATAATAGATCCAGAATATTTTGTTACTTTGAATTTTATATATTAATGAGCAAGTCTTCTGCAAAAAAAAAACGCCAGTATTTTTATTTTTATTTCTGTGTTTCTAATCCATATTACATTTTATTTTATTTTCTCCTGCATTTCCAGGAAAATGTCAAAATCAGTGGTGAGAGGAAATATTCTTGACTTGTTCTTAGTAGAAAAGCTTCTAGCTTCTCACCACGAAGTGTGATGTTAGCTTTAAGCTCTTTGTAGTTATTTTGATGAAGTTGTAGAATTTTCTTCTCTATTCCAAGTTTACCGAAAATTTTTGTTATAAGCAGGTTTTGATTTTGTCAGATATTTTTGTATATCTACTTATGGGATCATGTAATTTTTCTATTTCAGCCTGTTGATGGGTTACATTAATTGATTTTCAAATACTGAATCAGCTTTGCATACCTGAGTAAAATCGTGCTTGGCTGTGATATATCATTATGTTTGTACATTGTTATATTGAATTTGGTAATATTTCATTGAAAATGTTTGCATCTGTCTTCCTAAGAGATATTGATATGTAGTTTTGGTACTGTCTTTGGGTGTTAAGATAATGATGGCTTCATAGACTGAGTTAAGAAGTTATTCTCCTGTTTTTATGTTCAGAAAGAACTTATAGATAATTGGTTTAATCTCTTCCCAAATGTTTGGTAAAATTCACCAATGAAACTATATGGGCCTGGTGCTTTCTGCTTGGGAGATTCTTAATAATTTCTTTAATAGATATAGGTCTGTTCAAAGCATCTATTTTTCTTGATTGAGCTTCAGAAGATTACGGCTTTCGAAGAATTGGTCTGTTTTATCTAGGTTATCAAATTTGTGGGCATAGGATTATTCATAATATTTCTTTATTATCCTTTTAAGATTCATAGAATCTGCAATAATATAAACCTTTATTTCTGATATGAGTAATTTCTATCTGCTCTCTTTTACCTTAATAAGCATTATTGTAGGCTTTTTAATTTTTGGTCTTTTCAAAGAAATAGCTTTAGATTTCATTAATTGCTCTCTATTTCTTATTTAATTTTATCAATTTTGTTATCTTATTGCTTTTCTTCATTTGACCTTAATTTTCTCTTCTTTTCTTTTTTCTAAGGTGGAAGCTTTGGTGATTAATTTTAGATCATTCTGGTTTTATAATATATACATTTAAATATGTTGTACAGTTTTCTTCAAGCACTTTTACTGTATCCCACACATTTTTTAAGTTGTTTTCATTTCCATATAATTAAAATTATTTTTAAATATTTTGAGATTTTCTTGACCATGTATTATTTAGAACTTTGTTTTTAACATTCACATATATTGGGATTTTCCTTTTTGTTACTGATTCTAGCTTAATTCCATTGTAATCTGGTAGCAGATATTACATGATTTCTATTCTTAATTTGGCAAGGTATATTTTTTCACTCAGAATGTGCTCACTTTCTGTATAAGTTCCATGTGAGCTTTAGAAGAATGTGTATTCTGCTTTTATTTTTTCATTTCAGGTGGAAAAGTTTGGCTATAGTGGGCTGGAGTTGTGTATTTTTTTTTCCCAGTTCAGCTAGGCTCTGATAAAACACCAGCAGTTAATACGTTTTAAAAATAGTTTGTTGTTGTTATTGAGAGCAAAACTTCTGAAGAACAACAAAATGCTATTACATATTTCGAATGGTTCCTCTTCAGCCTCATCAGAAAACAGAACAATTTCCTGTGATACTTACTGAGAACCTATTTGTGATTTTCACGGTAAAACTCACAAAATATAGGACTCTCATGACTGAAATTTTAATTCCCAGACTTGTCCACAATGAGTGTCCAGAAATTTTTGAATTGTAGTTCAGGTTTTTCTACCCCAACACTTGTTCCCGCAGTGCTTTCCACTACTGAGCCTGCTCCAGTAAGTCAGAACTTTCTGTATTTGCCTGTCTGTCTGTACAACTGGGGGAGGCAGCTTACCCTGTGACCTCACTCTCCTGTGGATCTAAAAGAGTTGTTAATTTTAGTTTCTTCAGCCTTTTATTTGTTGTTTGGGTACAGTGGCACCTTACAAGCTCTTTACATGTGGAGTGCAAACAGAGAGTCTCTACAAAGCTTTTTAAGTGAGTAGTCTACCAGTATCTATTCTTTCAAAAAAAAAAAAAAAAGACATAGGATTTGTTGATCTTACTGTTTTTCACATCTCCTTCAGGTAAGCTCTGATTTTGGTTATTTCTTTTCCTCTACTGGCACGGGGGTCGGTTTGCTCTTGTATCTCTAGTACTTCTAGATGCAATATTAGATTGATAATTTGAGGTCTCTCTTACTTTTAGGTATAGGCATTTAGTGCTATAATCTTTCCTCTTGTTTTATTTGTGTCCCAGAGATTCTGGTATGTTGTATCTTCGTTCTCATTAGTTTCAAAGAATTTCTTGATTTCTACCTTAATTTTTTGTTTATAAAATGTCATTCAGGAACAGCTTAATTTCCATGTAATTTATGGTTTTGAGCACTTTTCTTAGTATTGATTTCTATTTTCTTGTGCTATAGTCCAAGAATGTGATTGGTATAAATTCATTGTTTTTTTTAAATTTGCTGAGAATTGTTTTATTGCTGATTGTGTGGTCAATTTTAGAGAATGTGCATGTGTAAATGAAAAGAATGTATATACTCTCTCGTTTTTCTGTGGCAACTTCTGTAGATGTCTGATGGGGCCGTGTGATCAAGTGTTGTGTTTAAGTCTCAAATATCTGTGTTACTTTTCTGCCTTGATGATATGTCCAATACCAGTGAGTGTTGAATTTCACCAGTATGTGGTTATCTAAGTTTCTTTTAGGATGTTAAGGACTTGTTTTATAAATATTGGTGCCCTGTGTCAGGTGCATTTTAATTAAAATAGTTAGGTTTTATTGAATCAAACCCTTCTCAAAATAATAAGAGCTATTTATGACAAACCCACAGCTAATATCATACTGAATGGGCAAAACTGGAAAATTCCTTTGAAAACTGGTACAAGACAGGGATG
>DAKLCV010000205.1:0-16020 GCA_030247045.1 Colobus guereza
CTGGGTTGGTTTTCTGGTTCCTTCTTATTTGGGTAGGCTCTGCCAGAAGGAAGGTCTGGGGCTAAAGGTTGTTGTTCAGATTTTTCATCCCAAGGGTATTCCCTTGATGTAGTACTCTCCCCTTTTCCTGTGGGTGTGGCTTTGTGTGAACTGAATTGAAGTGATTGTTGTCTCTCTTCTGGGGTCTAGTCACTCAATTAGTCTCCCTGGCTCCAGGCTGGTACTGGGGCTTTCCTGCACAGAGCCCTGTGATGTGAACCATCTATGGGTCTCTCAGCCGTGGATATCAGCACCACCTGTTCCAGTGGAGGTGCAATGGACTCCATGGGGTCCTTAGCTTTGGTGGTTTAATGCTCTATTTTTGTGCTGGTGGGCCTGCGGGAGGTGACGCTTTCCAGAAAGCATCAGCTGTAGTAGTGTGGAGAGGGACCAGTGGTGGGCAGGGCTCTAGAACTCCCAAGATTATATATTCTTTGTCTTCCGCTACCAGGGTGGATATGGAAGGGCCATCAGGTGGGGACGGGGCTAGGCGTGTCTGAGCTCAGACTCTCCTTGGGTGGGTCTTGCTTTGGCTGCGGTGGGGATGGAGGTGTGATTCCCGGGTCACTGGAGTTGTGTACCTAGGAGGATTATGGCTGCCGCTGCTGAGTCATGCAGGTTGTCAGGAAGTGGGGAAAGCCGGCAGTCTCAGGTCTCACCCAGCTTCCACACACACTGACAGGCTTGTCTCACTCCCACCGTGCCCCTGCAATTGCCCGGAGTCTGTTTCCAGGCCGAGGTGAATCTGGCTTGACAACTTACCTGGGGCTTTCTGCCTCCCAACTGACAAAGAAATGGGCTTTAGTTCCTACCCGCCTGTGAAGTCTGCAAGCCAGATTCACTCTCCCTGAGCTCTGGCCAGGAGGCTTCTCACCCGTTCAATTTTTACAATGTTCAGCTAGAGAAGTCCTTCTCCTGTGAAGTTTTATCCCCTGCTCCTCTGGCCACTGTCCTGATGGATGACTGTGGTGCCAGGCGGGAATGGGCTGCGTGGGGATCCAGCAACCTCCCAGTGCCTTTCTGCTACTTCCTCTACTCCTGTATGTCACTCAGCTCGGCTCTCTAACTTGTCTCAGCTCCAGGTAAGGTCAGGAACTTCTCCCACAAACAGACCTTCAGCTTCTCCAGTGGGGTGTGTGTTCAGGAGATGAGGGTCTCCCTTTCCCATTTTCGCGGTTGGGGACTTAGATTATTTGGGGTGTCTCCCAGGTCCTGCAAGAGCAATCTGCTTCCTTCGGAGGGCCTGTAGGTCCTGCCAGGATTGTGGTCTGTTCTTGCAGTCCTTCTGGGGCTAAAATTCACAATGCAAGCCTCCACATGCTGTTCTGTGGGAGCTGCAATCTAGTTCTGCCGCCTGTCTGTCATAATCCCTCATGACCCTTGAGCTTTTTTCCATACGATTGTTGACAGCATGTATGTCTTCTTTTGAGAAGTGTCTGTTCATGTCCTTTGTCTACTTTTTAAAGGTTTTAATTGTTTTGTAAATTCGTGTAAGTTCCTTGTAGATGCTGTATATTGGATCTTTGTGAATTGCATAGTTTGCAAAAATTGTCTCCCGTTCTGCAGGTTGTCCTTTTACTCTGTTAATAGTTTCTTTGTTGCACAGAAGCTCTTTAGTTTAATTACATCCCATTTGTCAATTTTGCTTTTGTCACAATTGCTTTTGGTGTCATTGCTATAAAATCCTTGCCCTTGCTTATGTCCTGAATGTTACTGCCTAGGCTGTCTTCCAGGGTTTTATAGTTTTAAGTTTCACATTTAAGTCTTTAATCCATTTTGAGTTAATTTTTGTATATGAAGACCAATCTTTATGTTTAGAAATTCTTTCATCTTCTAGATCTAGTCTGTTGTTGAGGTTCTCAAATTATATTATTTATTTTATTTATTGATTTCTTCAATTTCAGCTGTTAAATTCCTTTTCATTCATTTTATGGAATCCGTTGCTGGAGAATTATTGTTTTTCCTTCAGAGATGCTATGCTTCCTTGTTCTTTAATGTTTCTTATGTCCTTACATTGATATTTGAATATCTGGTAAAACAGTTGCTTCTTCTAATTTTATAGATTGGCTTTGGTAGTGAAAGACTGACTCCTGCAGCTGTATCTATACTGTTGAATCAGTAAGACACTTTGCCTTTAGTTCTGGGTTGGTTCAGTAGTTTAGATTCCTATGATTTCTTCAGCTATAATCAGCATCACCGATGTCTGTGAGCTCCTCGGTGTCTTAGCCTTTGTTGCTAATGGAGGCTGTGGTGAGACTTTGCTGGGAAAAGACATGCCAGGCAGTCTGGTCTTTGGGCACCAGTTGCACTGGTCTTTGAACTTTGGGTGATGTATGTGGGCACTAGTGGTTGAAGTTTCAGGCAGGCCATCCTTGGGCCTTCAGGTGGCTTTTTTTTTTTTTTTTTGAGACGGAGTTTTGCTCTTGTTGCCCAGGCTGGAGTGCAATGGCGTGATCTTGGCTCACTGCAACCTCCGCCTCCCGGGTTCAAGCAATTCTCCTGCCTCAGCCTTGAGAGTAGCTGGGATTACAGGCATGCACCTCCATGGCTGGCTAATTTTCTATTTTGTATATTTTTAGTAGAAATCGGGTTTCTTCATGTTGGTCAGGCTGGTTTCGAACCCCTGACTTCAGGTGATCTGCCGCCTCAGCTTCCCAAAGTGCTAGGATTATAGGCATGAATCAGGTGGCTTTCTCAGGTGCCAGCAGTGACAATGGTGGGCTAGGTAGACAGACATGCCCTCGAGACCCTGGGTGGCATGCGTAGCCTCAGCAATTGCAGTAGTAATAGCAGGTCAACTCTTGTGACCCCATATGGCATGTGCAGACACCAACAGTTGTGACATGGTGGACAGAGTAGTCCCCAGGCTTTCACCTGGTGCAACTATGTGGGTGCTGGTGATAACGGTGATGGAAAGCTGGGAAGTCCTATCCTTAGGCTCTCAGGAGATACACAGGTACTTGATGGTGATAGGCATGGTGGATTAATCCCCAGGGTCTCAGACAATGTGCACAGGCACCACCAGGCTGGGTGGGCTCATACTCATGACAGAGAGCAGTGTGGGTTACTCCCAGGCCCCTGGACAACGAGCTTGGATAGTGGTAGTGACAGCAATGGGTGGGATGGGCCTGTGCTCTG
This sequence comes from Colobus guereza, assembly GCA_030247045.1. Classification (NCBI taxonomy): domain Eukaryota; kingdom Metazoa; phylum Chordata; class Mammalia; order Primates; family Cercopithecidae; genus Colobus; species Colobus guereza. The sequence continues at coordinate 3,178 of DAKLCV010000205.1, forward strand.
GCTGTGGAATAGTGTCCAGGCAGGCAAGTCCCCAGGTCCCCTGAGGATGCCTGCAGGTGTGCAGTGGCCCTGCTCCTGGGGTCAGGATTGCTGTCAGTGTCAGTGGCCCTGAGAAGGTGACTCTCCACTTGTGAAGACTGCCGCTTCAGCTCCCTTTGTTCTGGTGACAGCCTCCCTAGTGAATTGCACTGCCAGTTCCCGGAGTGTAGGACACTGTGTAGGCTAGAGTGATGGGGACCAGGCTACACTTGTGAGTTCAGCTGGTGCTGTGACTCTGCAGACCTCTGGATGGACATGAGGGAATGTTACTGGGGTCCAGAGATGTGGAGATGCAGGGGCTCTTGGGCCCCAGGGCATGATATCACCTGTTGGGGCTGGGCTCTCAAAATGGCACTGTGCCACAGCTGCCTGTGTCTGGGGTGGGTGCAAACGATCCAGTGCCAACTTCTTCTCTGGGATCTCTGGATCACGTGCACTCCAGACAGCTCCCTAGAGTAGTCTCAGGGCCTGCAGTGCCGAGAGACTCTCCCAGGGCTAGGATTGCTGGTGTCCATGGGGATATGGACCACTGGGGCTCTCTTTCTTACCTTTTCACCAACCACACTGGAGAGTTTGTCCTGGCTTTGAGCTGATTCTGGCTGGGCTGCTTCACTTTCCTTTCCTTCCATACCTCAGAGATTCCTTGTCACTGTGCTGCTGAATTCTAGTGCCCTCTTTCTTGCCCCATCCAAGGTATGATTATCTACTTGCTGTTTTGGTCTTTCTTTGTGGAGGACATAGTGCTTGGTGCCTCTAGTCAACAATCTTGAAGGCCACCTCCTAGCAATGAGAGGATAATATTCTCTGTGATGGCTTTAATATATGGGTCCAAACTGCTTCTTTTCTAGGGAAGCACTTACTCCGAGAAATAAATGTTATATTGTGCAAAAATATATTAAAGGGTCAGTTGGTGATGTAATTTCAACAGTAGCACTGTGGAAAACTTGGCAGTTCCACAGGGTTGAGTTGGTTGGAATATATATTAGTCTCTGAGATTATGAACCCCATGTTTTGAACTTTTTGAGATTTCAAGTAGCCCATGTGTCGTAACTTAACATTCTTTCTTGGTCAAATCAGGCAAAGTGAAAAATAAAATCCAGCTTATATATTTTTAAATATCTTGATTCTATACTCTTTCAGTGACCAAGGGGAGGCCCTCCCTACTTTACACAAAAAGAAACTCTATGAATGAGAATCTCTCCACACAAAGCAACTAAAATTGTGTCCAGATGGAGCAAAATGGTGACAGGTGGGCAAAGCACTCAATGGCTGTGGTAGGCGGAATACTGTCCCATCTGTCTCCTACCAAAGCTATCCATATTCTAACTCCTGGGTCCTGTGAATGTGTCACCTTGTAAGGCAAAGGGAATTGAGGTTTCATGTGAAATTAAGGCTGTTAATCAGCTGACTTTAAAATAGGAAGATTATCTTAGATTATCCAGGTGGGCTCAATGTGATCATGAGTCCTAAAAATGGAAGAGTGCCCAGCACTTTGGGAGGCCGAGGCAGGCGGATCACGAGGTCAGGAGATCAGACCATCCTGGCTAACACGGTGAAACCCGTCTCTACTAAAAATACAAAACATTAGCCAGGCGAGGTGGCGGCGCCTGTGGTCCCAGCTACTCGGGAGGCTGAGGCAGGAGAATGGCGTGAACCCGGGAGGCGGAGGTTGCAGTGAGCTGAGATCCGGCCACTGCACTCCAGCTTGGGCGACAGAGCAAGACTCCGTCTCAAAAAAAAAAAAAAAAAATGGAAGAGTGAGGAGAAGATGAATTCAGAATGATGGAATGTGAGGACTCAATGCTCCGTTGCTGGCTTTGCAAACGGATGAAGGAAGCTATGGTGCACAGGAGTAACCTGCCATTGTTGGGATAAAGGTGCAGTAAGAAAACTGCAGAGCTTCCAGAAGAAAGTTCAGCACTGCTGACACCTTGATGTTGGCCCATTGAGATCCAACTGAAACCTTCAACCTATAGAACTGTCAGATAATACATCTGTGTTGTTTTAAGCCACTAAGCTTGTTGTAATTTGTGATAGCAGCCATAGGAAGCCAATGCAGTGTTTTAAAAGATGGAAGAAAATGCTGACTTATTATGCCCAGTGAAAGTTGGGAACTAAAGGAATTCCCATGAATCTTGGCCAGGCATACATGTACAAACCCAGGAACTGGCCTTTGAAAAGGTTGTGGAAGAAATTGCCTTTAATCTGAGTGCAACTTTTGTAATTTAGATTTCTGATGAAGTGTGGTTGATGTGGGAATACATGATCGTGTAAATTTCCCATGTACTGCACCTTTATCTGGGAGAGACAAACCCTACAAGGTTGCATGGAATAGGATAGTGCATTTTCCCAGTAAAAGGGAAGTAGCCTTCCCATACGCAGGATGAAGGGTTACAGTGCTAGACAAAAGCAATGGGTATGGTGAAAATTCCCGACCCTGCTGTAGGTCATTTTCCACTAAGAGCTCATCCAGATCGGATAGAAGGATACTGGAAACCAAACAGTAATCAAGTCATAACATGTAATATAAACTTATTTCTTTCTTTCTTTTTTTTTTTTTTTGAGATGGAATCTTGCTCTGTCGCCCAGGCTGGAGTGCAGTGTTGTGATCTCGGCTCACTGCAGCCTCCACCACGTGGGTTCAAGCGATTGTCCTGCTTCAGCCTCCTGAATAGCTGGGATTACAGGAGTCTGCCACTAGCCTGGCTAAATTTTTGTATTTTTAGAAGAGACAGGGTTTCACCATGTTGGCCAGAATGGTCTTGATCTCCTGACCTCATGATCCACCCACCTTGGCCTCCCAAAGTGCTGGGATTACAGGTGTGAGTCAACTTGTCCAGCTGGTAATATAAACTTTTAAAAGAGGTTTTGTGCTTGTTGATTTTGCTTTATCTTTATTGAGGTTCCAATAAAAATCCCTGTGAGAAAAAGAAAGAGAGGGAAAGGGAGAAAGGGAGAGGAAAGAGAAAAGAACACAAAACATCCAGAAAACAACAGGCTTCAGTCCTTTTTGGTGTAGTGCTCTCAATTCTTGGTTGATGCCCCAGAGGCAGGCAGCAGTGTCGGCTATTTAAACATCTCCCAACATGGATTTCTGTTTTGAGGCAAAAGTCCCAACAGGAGCCATTTGGACGTGCACAGATCTCCTTGAATTTGCCCTGGCTGCACGCAGAAGAGCGTTATTGTAACCATTAATCAGTCTTTATTACTTTGTATTGAATTACATGGACGTGGGCAGTGCCTGAGGATAATCTTTTGTGGATTTTGTGTGTGTGTGTGTTGTTATCTGATTTCTTAAACACTTAAAAATCTGCTGTCATACAAAAATTTGGATTTTTTGGTGTTCTTGAAAAATCTGAGAATATTGGGTGCACCTACATGACAAAAGACTGGATGTGAATAGCCGCTCCCTTTACAAGTTCTAGAGCATGCACGTTTCAGTTTATTTATTCCTTATTATCTCCTAACACTGATGGGAGAGATCAGCCTTTTAAAAATATAACGTCTTATATTATGGATTTTTCTGGAGCGAAAGAGAAAATCTCTTTTGGCTGCTCTCTTTTTATTTCTACACACACACATACACACACACTATATGATAGGTTACAACAGGTGTATCTTTCAAAAGTAGAACTGAAATATAGACCTAAAAGATCATATACTTTATGAAAATTGTTAGAGAGGATATTTTTTCTGTGGAAGGGAACAATATTCTTATGTGTTTAACACACAGATATATATATATGTGCCAGTACTTGTTACACCCTGTGACTTCACTCACTTATATCTCTGGCACTGGTCTTTGAGGTTGCAAGTTTCTCTAGAAACTATTGCATATATTAGGGGTGAAACATTCAAGGTCTTCTTAAAGGCTCAAAAACTATACTTGTTGAAAACATTTAATAGTATTTCATTTATGTCCTAAGATATCACTGCCCTGGGGATAGGCCACCCATATTGAGATGTTTAGTTTGAAAAGTGTTTTAATTCTGAGCAGTCTTTGTATGTAACACAGAGCACCTTTTCCATGACAACTTCTTGACAATAAGAGAGGTATAAAACCAGCACTTTTTTTCTATTCTGGAACACAAAAGCCAATTCTAGAATAGCTTTCAATCAGTACAGCGATTTTAATATACATTCAGTAAATGCCTATTGAGTTGAACTGAAATCCAAATGCATTAGATTCAAGTTAACTTTTCAGTGGTCACAAAGCACTTCACAATTGATGTGAAGACCAAATACATGCAGCATCGTATTTCTATCTATAAGGTGAATTGTGAAGTAATTAAAGGTTATGCTTTTAAAAGACAATGATAATTCTAAGTGTTGAGCACTTGGTAGAAACAAGCTGAAATCTGAGTTTTTGAGCCCTGAACTTCCTGTCTCTTCCTTTTATCTGTAACTAGTCAAATACTATGTATATAGAGCTCATTGGCCTTGGGCTAAAATTGGCCCTTTGCAGCTGGAAGAGTCATAAGATTAGTATAGTGTAGAGGATGAACCAGTGACCTGTCTTGTGATATGTGATAAATCACTCTTGAACATCCTTCTGTTGTAGTACTTCCAGAATCTGCTTTAAGCCTTGGCTTATAATAGGTATTCAGTAAATGATTGTGGAATAATTGATTAAAATACAGCTATGTTCTATCTTATAACATGTTTGTGCGGAAATTTGTTGTTACTCTTAGTTCACAGGTCTTTGAATCATGTGTACTATTTTACTATACTGGACTCTATTGAGCATTTTATTTTCAAACCACTTTTCAGAAAACGTAGTACAGAACTACCATTTGACCCAGTAATCTCATTACTGGGTATATACTCAAAGGAAAATAAATTAGTCTTGTAAAAGACGTAAATTTGTTATGTTCAACACAGCGGTATTCACAATAGCAAATGTATAGAATCAAACTAGGTGTTCATCAACAGTGGATTGAATAAAGAAAATGTAGTACATATATATCATGAGTACTATGCAGCCAGAAAAGAACAAAATTGTGTGCTTTGCAGCAACATGGATGCAACTGGAGGACTTTATTCTAAGCAAATTAGCTCAGGAACGGAAAGCCAAATGCCACATATTCTCAGTTATAAGTGGGAGCTGAGCAATGAGTGCACATGGACATAAAATGGGAACAACAGAGATTGGGTCCTATCAGGAGGGGAGGGAGAGGGAGTAAGGTCTGAAAGCTACTCTTTGGGTACACCCTACCTGGGTGACAGAGTTATTCATACCCCAAACCTCAATATCACACAAGATACCAATGTAACAAATCTGCACATGCACTCCTGAATCTAAAATAAAGGTTGAAATTCTTTCAAAACATTCAAATTACAAAGGACTTTGTAAAATTATGATGTACCATTGTTCATTTGCAAGAATTCAGGTAACATTAGGAGTTTCAAAAATATTTTGTTTTATTTGTTCTTTGCTTGTAAACCTTGTGTATTGCATATTGTGGACACAATGTCTTTTCAGCTATTTGCTTTAGGAACAAAGGTTAGAGTTACACTGAACATCAAAGCCTATCTTATCTAGTCCCTTACCTTAAGGATGAGGAAATAAGCTGAGGAAAGGAAGAAACTTGCCCAAGATCACCCAATGATCAGTGATGAAGGTGATAGGGACAGCACTAAGGCTTGGCATTCTGAGCCTCATTCTGTTTTCCTCTTGCCCCCTCTCTGTGTCCTCCTCCTTTCCTCTCTAGCCTTCTATAAAAGTTTGCAGTTCTGCTGCAAAGTCTACCTAAGGACATCCAGAGGAGACACCACCTTTCATTAGACTGCGTTCTTTAGTACCGTCCTGTGTTCTCTTCCCCAGTCTTGTTGTATCCCATTTTGACTGTAAGTAGTGCTTCTGCCTGTGGTGTTCTATCCAATTAGTTTTTCTATTTTGATTGAGTGACAGTGAAAACAAAAAAATTGTTTATCCAAATTTGGAACTTTTAAACCTTGATTAAAAGCGTTGATTTTCTGGGGCTATAGATATAAGACACATATTTTAAAATATTTTTAACTGATTAAAAAGTCAAACCCATGTATTTAACCAGGGTGACTGTTTAACAAGTACCAGTCAGATAGGTCTTCAGTAATGCCACAGGGATAACAATCTGACAAGTCAGTCCCGATGTTGGGTGCTACTGAGCTCCTATAATTGGATATGGTATCACCTTTTATCAGGCTTTAGAAAGTCACACAAAGAAACAGCACAACAGAACCCTAGGGTGGGATGTACAGGGAAAGCCGGGATATTAAAAGAATGCGTTGACTCTGACGTTTACTCCACTGTTGGGAAAAACCTTCAGTTTTCAGGGCCTTAATTTTTCCTCTATAAAACAGCAAAAATAGGCGGTAGCTGTGGCTCAAGCCTGTAATCCCAGCACTTTGGGAGGCCGAGATGGCGGATCACAAGGTCAGGCGATCGAGACCATCCTGGCTAACACAGTGAAACCCCGTCTCTACTAAAATACAAAAAAACTAGCCGGGCGAGATGGCGGGCGCCTGTAGTCCCAGCTACTCGGGAGGCTGAGGCAGGAGAATGGCGTGAACCGGGAGGTGGAGCTTGCAGTGAGCTGAGATCCGCCACTGCACTCCAGCCTGGGCGACAGAGCGAGACTCTGTCTCAAAAAAAAAAAAAAAAAAACAGCAAAAATAGAAGCAATAAGTTGCTTATTCATCCTTGAATACACATGTTCTGTACTTTCCAAAAATTTTCGCATCTATTTTGGGTGTCTGGTAACCCCTTGGGCAAATCCAAGAAGCCCTATACACACTTCTCCAAAGCATGTCTGTGCAAGGGACCTTATACTTGTGATTAATGTTTGCTTGCTGAATGCAGTAGGCTATGCTCTGGTGGGGTCATCCCTGGTCCCTGTGTTTAAGTTCTACATTACAAGACTAGATTCTGAGAAGGAAGAGGAAAGCTAGGGATTGAGATGGAGCCTTAAGAGGAAAAGTCAAGCCCCAGGGACCAACAGTACTGGACATAAAAAGTTTGCAGTTCTGCTATCAAAGAGAGAAGGTCTGAAAAGGACATCCAGAGGTACACCACCTGGGTGACAGAGTTATTAGTACTCCTGTGTTCTCTTCAATATCTTGTTGTATCCCATTTTGACTGTGCACATGCACTCCTGAATCTAAAATAGTTGAAATTTTCTAAAACATTCAAATTACAAGTCTGTAAAATTATGTTTATCCATTGTTCATTTAAACCTTGATTAAAATTAGGGATTTCAAAAATATTTTGTTTTTATTTGTTCTTGCTTGTAAACCTTGTGTATTGCATATTGTCACAATGTCTTTTCAGCTATTTGCTGTTTAACAAAGGTTAGAGTTACACTGAACATCAAAGCTCTTCATCTAGTCCCTTAGGGATGAGGAAATAAGCTGATCAGAAAGGAAGATCACCCAATGATCGAGTGATAATTGATAGGTATCACCTATCAGGCTTGGTATTCTGAGTCACTCAGTTTTCCACTCTTGCCCCTCTCTGTGTGGGATGTTCCTCTCAGCCTTCTATAAAAGTTTGCAGTTGACTCTGCTGCAAAGTCTACTCCACATCCAGAGGAGACACCACCTTTCAGGGTTAGATTTTTCTTATACAGCGGTTCTCTGTTTCAAGTCTTGTTAATCCCAGCATTTTGACTGTAAGTAGTGCTTCACAAGGTGGCGATCGAGACCATCCTAGTTTTTCTATTTTGAAACCCCGTGACAGTGAAATACAAAAAATTGTTTATCGAATTTGGAACTTTTAAACCTTGATTAAAAGTCCCAGCTACTCGGGAGGCTGAGGCAGGAGAATGGCGTGAATATTTTAACTGAGCTGAGTAGTAAACCAGCACTCCAGCCTGGGCGATGAATCAAACAGGTGTTCATCACCCGAGTGTACTTTAATAAAAAAATGTATCACCTTTTATCAGGCTTTGGTACGCAGCCAGAAGCGGGTAGGCAAAAACACACTTCTCCAAAGCATGTCTGTGCAAGGGACCTTATACTTGTGATTAATGTTTGCTTGCTGAATGCAGTAGGCTATGCTCTGGTGTGGGGTCATCCCTGGTCCCTGTGTTTAAGTTCTACATTACAAGACTAGATTCTGAGAAGGAAGAGGGAAAGCTAGGGATTGAGATGGAGCCTTAAGAGGAAAAGTCAAGCCCCAGGGACCAACAGTACTGGGGAGCAATAAGTTAAAGATTTCTTAGACTGTAGTCATATTTTCAAACACACTTCTTCCACCAATCCCTTCTGTCTGAGCCTACCACAGCTTTGGAATAGCTCTTATGCCAGTGTCTTAGGATAAATAACTTTTGCTAAAAGAATCTGGAGGAGTTTGGGGGACCAAGATTTAGTAGAGTAATGCCTGGTTTTTAATTTTTGAGGTCTAGTAACTGCTAGTAAACTTGCCTAATTTAGAGATGGAAAAAGAGGGTTTCAAAGACTTGAAACACCATTGACTTCATTTAAGTGAGTTGCTATGGAGAATTAATGAATTAGGTGACTGCAGGCTCCTCAGCCAAAGTGTCTTTCAGATTTCCTATGAGATCCCCTATCTGGTCATGGATGATGGTGATTTCTCCTTGAGTACTGAATCCCTGTAAGGTGTTTGGCACTCCATTCTTACCAAGTTTATTTTGTTACCTGGTAGAACTTGGCTCATAAAGAAGAAAATGATGAAGAGGAGGACAGGAATCCTCATGGCTGAAGAAAGAAGAAAGTTTGGCCTCATTTCCAAAAGGCAGAGAAAATTTCCGTCTGTGGCTCTCTAGCACCAGTGGAATGTCTCTGTTTGGATAATAAGAGCCTTTCTGTACCTCATTACGGATATTCATAGACAGAGGTGTTCTATGCATGCAAAATTGCTTTTATGGGAGGACTGATGTGGGTGCACAGTTTTGGCCAGAGAACCTTGTTAAGTGGGAACATAAGCTACAAACATTTTGGCAAAATATGCATGTTTATGAACAAACAACTATTTATATTGTTACAATAAATTAGATTGTGTTGAGAAGGCAGTTGCTTTCGTTGATGACCAGACATTTTGTTAGTGAACACTTCTCAGACTTTACTAGCCCTGCTAAGAATTAATCACCACACATGCTCCTGGTCTGAAACCCCAAAGTGTCTTGTTTATGTTACAGTGCTTACTGCCTTGTATGTTAGGTTAGTGAATGTACATTTGCCTCTTCCACTACTGTATGAGCTTCTTGCTTGCTAGGACAAAGCTATATTCCTCAGAGCAGAGGAGGGAGTTGAATCTTATGGCCATTTATTCTCAAATCCTCTTCACCAAGTGGAACAAAACAGAATAGCAAAAGACCACTGCAGATGGAAGCAGGAGGTCTGGATTTGGGTTCTAGATCTCTAGATCTATTACTAACTGGAAGTATGGATATAGTCAGGAAAATTGTCTTCCTTGGGTGTTTCCTTGATAGCACCTATAAAGGTTGAGATCTGTTGGAACTAGATCAGGGGATTCTCAATCATTACTATGCATAAAATCAACTGGGAGAGTTGCTTTGCAATACAGATGCTTAGTTCCATCTCATGATATTTTTACTGTTTTTTAAAATTGATCAAGTATTTTTCATTAAATAATGTAAACTTTCTTAGTCTACATCTAATAAAACTCCCACTGGCATACAAATACATTGAATGATATTAGCAGCAGAATCTTTAAATAAAGTAACCATACACAATTATTAAACCACTTTTTTCATTACTTATTATTTCATGCTGTTTGTCACCATGGTCATCATAAACAGTATCATCCTACATTGCTGAACACCCATTATGAACCATATGTCATAAACATTTTTCCTCATCGTAAGGAGCATACATTCTCTATATGCATATGAAACTAATGTCTGAACAAAGTGGCTTAAACAAGGCAGAAGTTTATTTCTTTCTCACTTAAATCTATAGTTACACCTATCATGGCTGGTACAGATGCTTGCCAAATTCATTAGGGATGCAGGCCCCTTCCAGCTGTCTGCACTGCTATACTTTAGAAGAGGCTCCAGTTTGGCTGCTAAATGCCCAGCTATCATTTTTTAATTCCAGGCAGCAGTAAAGAAAATAGCCAAGAGAGAAAAACAAGGGAACATCTACCCTTCCTTTTAAATTTTTTAACCAACCTCCTCTATTTTTTTTTATTTAACCCAAATTGTTGAGCTATGATTACATTTAAAAAGCTGTACATGTTTAAGGTATGCATCTCAGTGAGTCTGGGGATAAGTATACATCATGAACACATCACTATCCTTAAGATTATAAACATATCCTTCCTCCCAAAGTCCCCCATTATTATTATTATTATTATTGGTAAGAAATTTTGGTAAGAACACAAAATCCACCCTTTTAGCAAATTTTAAGTATGCAATACAGTGTTCTTAGCTATAAGCACTATGCTGTAAATGAGACCTCCAGAACTTACTTATATGATATATCTGAAACTTTGTGCTCTAACCACATCTACCCATTTCCTGCACCACGGCCCTGGCAACCAACCGTTCTACTCTTTGCTTTTGTGAGTTTTCTGTTTTAGATTTCAAATACAAGTGAAATCATATAGTAATTGTCATTCTGTGGCTTGCCTATTTCATATAACGTAATGCCCTCGAAGTCCACCCATGTTGTCAGAAATGACAGGGTTTCATTATCACGTAACACTGAATAATATTCCAATGCATATGTGTATTACCCATTTATCCTGATACTCTCCCTCCACCTGCCTCCCAACAGGCCCCAGTGTGTGTTGTTCCTCTCAGTATCCATGTGTTCTCATTGTTCTGCTTCCACTTATCAGTGAGAACATGCAGTGTTTGGTTTTCTGTTCCCAGGCTAGTTTGTTGAGGATAATGGCTTCTAGCTCCACCTATGTCCCTGCAAAGGACATGATCTCATTTCCTTTTATGGCTGCATAGTATTTTATGGTGTATATGTACCACATTTTCTTTATCCAGTCTATCATTGATGGACATTTGGGTTGATTCCATGTCTTTGCTGCTGTGACTAGTGCTGCAATGAACATGTGTGCATGTATCTTTATAACAGAATGATTTATATTCCTTGGAGTATATACACAGTAATGAGATTGCTGGGTCAACTGATATTTCTGGTTCTAGGTCTTTGAGGAATCACCATACTGTCTTCCACAATGGTTGAACTAATTTACATTCCACCAACAGTGTAAAAGTGTTCCTATATCTCAACAGCCTCATCAGCAGGTAGTTTTATTTAAAATTTTTGAGAAACCTTCATACTATTATCCAAAATGGCCATAGTACTTTGTATTTCCACCACGAGTATACAAGGGTTATCTTTCATCCACATCCTCACTAATACTTGCTATTCATCTTTTCGATAACAGCTATTCTAAGAGGTGTCAGGTGACATTTCATGGTGGTTTTATTTGCATCCCCTGACAATTAGAGATGGTAAGAAGTTTGTCATATATTTGTTGGACATTTGTAGCTCTTCTTCTGGGAAATGTCTATTCAGATCTTCACCTATTTAAAAAAGATTTCAACTTTTATTATAGTTTCAGTGAATGCATGTGCAGGGTTTCACATTGGCACATTGTGTAATGCTGAGGCTTGGAGTATGAATGATTTTGTAACCCAGGTAGAAAACGTAGTATTTCATGGTGTATATGTTTTTCAGGTCTTGGTCCCCACCTTCCTTCCCCTTCTAGTAGTCCCCAGTATCTGCTGTTCCCATCTTTACATCCATGTGTAATCAGTGCTTTGTTCTTACTTATAACTAAGAACATATGGTATTTGGTTTCTTCTTCCTGCATTATTTTAGAATAATGGCCTCTAGCTGCATCCATGTTGGTGCAAAGGACATAATTTTTTAATGGTTGCATAGTATTTTATGGTGTACATATACTACATTTCTCTATCCAATGATAAAGAAAATATTCATGTCTTTGCTATTGCAAATAATGCTATAATAAATATAAGAGTGCACATGTCTTTATGGTAGAACAATTTATTTTCTTTTGGATACAAGGGTCAGTCCCCATGGCTGCTGTCAAGGGCTAGCGTTGAGTGCCTGCAGCTTTTCCAGAGTGGCATGATCTCGGCCCACTGCAAACTCTGCCTCCTGAGTTCACACCACTCTCCTTCCTCAGCCTCCTGAGTAGCTGGGACTACAGGCACCCGCCACCACACCCAGCTAGTTTTTTTTGTATTTTTGGTAGAGACGGGGTTTCACCGTGTTAACCAGGATGGTCTCAATCTCCTGACCTTGTGATCTGCCCACCTCGGCCTCCCAAATTGCTGGGATTACAGGCATGAGCCACCATGTCTGGCCTGAAATTATATTCTTAATACACTTTGTATTTTTAAAATATTTTAGATTTATAGAAAAGTTGCAAAGGTAGTATAGAGTGTTACCATATACCAGATGGTTTCACTGGTAAATTCTACCAAACAAGAAAGAAATGATATCAATGCTCTACAAACTCTTCCACAAAAGAGAAGCAGCATTACACTAATAATAAAACTAAGCAGGGCGAGCAAGATGGCCGAATAAGACAGCTGCAGTCTCCAACTCCCAGGAAGGACACAGAAGACCGGTGATTTCTGCATTTTGAACTGAGGTACTGGGGTCATCTCACTAGTGAGTGCGGACAATCGGTGCTGGTCAGCTGTTGCGGCCCGACCAGCGAGAGCTGAACCAGGCGAGGCATCGCCTCACCTGGGAAGCGCAAGGGGAAGGAATCCTTTTCTAACCAGGGAACTGAGACACACAACACCTGGAAAATCGGGTAACTCCACCCCAATACTGCGCTATATAGCG
>DAKLCV010000206.1:0-7500 GCA_030247045.1 Colobus guereza
CTTTTCTTTACTGGGAATCTTGTTATTATGGCTTCAATCTCATTACTTGTTACTGGTTTGCTCAGGTTTTGGATTTCTTCATGGTTCAATCTTGGTTGGTTGTATGTGTCTAGGAATTTATCCATTTCTTCCAGGTTTTCCAATTTATTGGCATATCATTGCTCATAGGAGCCTCTGGTGATTCTTTGAATTTCTGTAGTACTGGTTGTATGGTGTATACATATTTGAGATGGGGTCTCACTCTGTTGCCCGGGCTGGAATGCAGTGGTGTAATCATGGCTCACTGCAGCCTCAACTTCCTGGGCTCAGGCAATCCTGACACCTCAGCCTTTCAAGTAGCTGGGGCCGTGGTGTGTGCCACCACACCTGGCTAATTTTTATTATTATTTGTAGAGATGAAGTCTTCCTACGTCACCCAGGCTGGTCCTGAACTCCTGGGCTCAAGCCATCTGCCAGCCTCAGCCTCCCAAAGTGCTGGGATTACAAGCCTGAGCCAGCATGCCTGGCTGGTTTTAATATTTTATATGGAAAAAATATCATAGGCAAAGTTTAAAGGCAAATGACCTACCAGAATGTGACAAAAGTTAATGCTCAAAAGAGCTCTTGAAAACTCAGTAAAAATAACATTTTATATCTAAAACTGATTCAAAGTTTTAAAGCCCTCAGGAACAAAACAGCACATTTACTCTCCTTTATTTATTCTCTGATCCCACTTTCGCTGAGACGTTGAGAAGAACCAATTCCAATATTCTCTCTATTTCTGACCTCCACTTTATAATGTGAAGCCTAACAGATACATCCCTAGAGAGAGAATCAAACTTCACAGTCAATATATGCCCCATTCCAATTATAAAGCGGATCGTAAGTCCAGATTTCAGACATACCACATTCACTAGCTGATCCTCCCACCAACTGGAAGAACTGCTGGGCAATTTTCATATGATCCCCTGAAAACAAACTGAGCTGATATAGAGGAATAAGGTAAAAATATTTTTATTATACTTTACGGTTCTAACATATTTGTCAGGATTTAACATATACCCTTGTTTTAAATATTGCCCCAAACAATGCTAATTCTCATTAACATAACAACTAGACCCGAAACTGAATTAAAACCTGTGCAGGGACGGGCAGAAAAGAAGAAAAGAATCAAATCCTTAAATTCTATCCTAAAACTTCATTAAATGAACTCAATCATTCTACAAATATCTATTGCTCTTTTACCATATATCAGACTTTGGAACAGGAGCTATAGATACAACAAGGAATATTTATTAAACTCATTTATTTAATAAATATTTGCTGCCTATCTACTATACAAGGCACTGCAGAATGCACTTGAGATAAAAGATTTATTTGTATCCCATTTTGTTCCAAAAGAACAAAGAATGCTATATTAAGATGGATAAGAGCTTAATTTTAGACAGTGTTTTGGTGTTTATAAAACTAACTTCTCCAGAGAAATAATTTTCCTCACTTTACAGATGCCAAAATTACAGATATACGGAAGTTAAAAACGTCCTGCAAATAAGAATGAAGTTGCACAATGACTTTTAAGTTTATTAAATAACTTGCTATTGAGGCTGAGGCGGGCGGATCACGAGGTCAGGAGGTCGAGACCATCCTGGCTAACACAGTGAAACCCCGTCTCTACTAAAATTACAAAAATTAGCTGGGCGAGGTGGCGGGCGCCTGTAGTCCCAGCTACTTGGGAGGCTGAGGCAGGAGAATGGCGTGAACCCGGGAGGCGGAGCTTGCAGTGAGCCGAGATCCGGCCACTGCACTCCAGCCCAGGTGACAGAGCAAGACTCTGTCTCAAAAAAAAAAAAAAAGAATTAGGAGACACTCATTTAGTTTCCAGCAGCCAAGTATCTATATAATAAAATTTACCATATTTGTAAATTCTCAACCTTAAGCAAAAATAATTCAGGGAAGCTCCAGGAGATAAGTTTCATTTTATTTCAATTCTATGGAAAAAAAGTAAAATGTTGATATAATAATTTTATTACCTTCTCAACCACTGCCACTGTCTGTGACCATATCATATACATTATTTTCCTTTCCAATTTTTTGAGACCGAGTCTGCTGTGTCGCCCAGGCTGGAGTACAGTAGTGTGATCTCAGCTCACTGCAACCTCCACCCCAGGGTTCTAGCAATTCTCCTACCTCAGCCTCCTGAGTAGCTGGGATTACAGGCCTCAGCCACCATGCCTGGCTAATTTTTATTATTATTTGTAGAGATGAAGTCTTCCTACGTTGCCCAGGCTGGTCCTGAACTCCTGGGCTCAAGCCATCTGCCAGCCTCAGCCTCCCAAAGTGCTGGGATTACAGGCCTCAGCCACCATGCCTGGCTAATTTTTTGTATTTGTAGTAGAGACAGGGTTTTGCCATGCTGGCTAGGCTGATCTCGAAATCTGGGCCTCAGGTGATCCACCTGCCTCAGCCTTCCAAAGTGCTGGGATTACAGGCCTCAGCCACCATGCCTGGCTAATTTTTTGTATTTGTAGTAGAGACAGGGTTTTGCCATGCTGGCTAGGCTGATCTCGAAATCTGGGCCTCAGGTGATCCACCTGCCTCAGCCTTCCAAAGTGCTGGGATTACAAGCCTGAGCCAGCATGCCTGGCTGGTTTTAATATTTTATATGGAAAAAATATCATAGGCAAAGTTTAAAGGCAAATGACCTACCAGAATGTGACAAAAGTTAATGCTCAAAAGAGCTCTTGAAAACTCAGTAAAAATAACATTTTATATCTAAAACTGATTCAAAGTTTTAAAGCCCTCAGGAACAAAACAGCACATTTACTCTCCTTTATTTATTCTCTGATCCCACTTTCGCGAGACGTTGAGAAGAACCAATTCCAATATTCTCTTATTTCTGACCTCCACTTTATAATGTGAAGCCTAACAGATACATCCCTAGAGAGAATCAAACTTCACAGTCAATATATGCCCCATTCCAATTATAAAGCGGATCGTAAGTCCAGATTTCAGACATACCACATTCACTAGCTGATCCTCCCACCAACTGGAAGAACTGCTGGGCAATTTTCATATGATCCCCTGAAAACAAACTGAGCTGATATAGAGGAATAAGGTAAAAATATTTTTATTATACTTTACGGTTCTAACACATTTGTCAGGATTTAACATATACCCTTGTTTTAAATATTGCCCCAAACAATGCTAATTCTCATTAACATAACAACTAGACCGAAACTGAATTAAAACCTGTGCAGGGACGGGCAGAAAAGAAGAAAAGAATCAAATCCTTAAATTCTATCCTAAAACTTCATTAAATGAACTCAATCATTCTACAAATATCTATTGCTCTTTTACCATATATCAGACCTTGGAACAGGAGCTATAGATATAACAAGGAGTATTTATTAAACTCATTTATTTAATAAATATTTGCTGCCTATCTACTATACAAGGCACTGCAGAATGCACTTGAGATAAAAGATTTATTTGTATCCCATTTTGTTCCAAAAGAACAAAGAATGCTATATTAAGATGGATAAGAGCTTAATTTTAGACAGTGTTTTGGTGTTTATAAAACTAACTTCTCCAGAGAAATAATTTTCCTCACTTTACAGATGCCAAAATTACAGATATACGGAAGTTAAAAACGTCCTGCAAATAAGAATGAAGTTGCACAATGACTTTTAAGTTTATTAAATAACTTGCTATTGAGGCTGAGGCGGGCGGATCACGAGGTCAGGAGGTCGAGACCATCCTGGCTAACACAGTGAAACCCCGTCTCTACTAAAATTACAAAAATTAGCTGGGCGAGGTGGCGGGCGCCTGTAGTCCCAGCTACTTGGGAGGCTGAGGCAGGAGAATGGTGTGAACCCGGGAGGCGGAGCTTGCAGTGAGCCGAGATCCGGCCACTGCCCTCCAGCCCAGGTGACAGAGCAAGACTCTGTCTCAAAAAAAAAAAAAAAGAATTAGGAGACACTCATTTAGTTTCCAGCAGCCAAGTATCTATATAATAAAATTTACCATATTTGTAAATTCTCAACCTTAAGCAAAAATAATTCAGGGAAGCTCCAGGAGATAAGTTTCATTTTATTTCAATTCTATGGAAAAAAAGTAAAATGTTGATATAATAATTTTATTACCTTCTCAACCACTGCCACTGTCTGTGACCATATCATATACATTATTTTCCTTTCCAATTTTTTGAGACCGAGTCTGCTGTGTCGCCCAGGCTGGAGTACAGTAGTGTGATCTCAGCTCACTGCAACCTCCACCCCAGGGTTCTAGCAATTCTCCTACCTCAGCCTCCTGAGTAGCTGGGATTACAGGCCTCAGCCACCATGCCTGGCTAATTTTTTGTATTTGTAGTAGAGACAGGGTTTTGCCATGCTGGCTAGGCTGATCTCGAAATCTGGGCCTCAGGTGATCCACCTGCCTCAGCCTTCAAAGTGCTGGGATTACAGGTGTAAGCCACCACTCCTGGCCCCTTTCCAATGTTATAGTTACTTTTCTTTGCTAGTAATCCTTTTCCTAAAAAATAAAATAAAACTGTCCTCTGATGTCCATTTATAAGGTATTCTCTCTTTTGGAGTCTTGAGGCCTCACTTGTATCCCTTTTTCAGACTTGGTTCAATTCTTTAATAAATACCCTCCTAGCGAGCAGCATTATCAATCTTTCATTTAAGAGAGCTCACACAGAACAGCATGAAAGAAGCTGAATCTTTTGATATACTTGAGAAATATACCTGTTTAAACTTCATGGGGTCTGGAAATATTTTTCATCAGTCCTTCATTCAATAAATGGAATGTTTACTATATACTTCATGTACACAGTGTTAGAGATACAATATAGACACAGTCCCTGACTATAAGGAGTTAACGATCCAATGGGGAAGAAAGACAAGTTATAGACAATTTATGAAATAATTGCATGTATCTAGTTGTTAGTTTCATCAGAATTCTAAATTTTCATATTTCCAAATACTAAAGGATTTTCCAAATTTCTTTACCCTTTTGACAAAATGACTACATACAAGGGAGTTTAAAACATCAAAAGCCCAGAACATTCATTCTCATATCACAAGTCGCATATAACATTCCTAAATGAATACATATGGTCTTTTCCTGGTATTCTGCAGGCAGAAGTCTGCCTAATCTTCTCTAATATGACTTCCAACTAGACTTCTGAAGTTCCACTTTTAGCAGAACTTGGTTAGTAAAATGTAAAACATTCTCAGTTACCTGAGGACTAGTAGGTTCAGACCCTTAATTAAGTTATAAGCTTCTTGTACATCATCTGAAATACAACAAAGTAATTATACTAGTCTGTATTCCAGAAAACCCTTCTGAAGCAGTCCCCTAAAAGATAAGATCTTTCAGTACTTAAATATTCATGGGAAACATGATCTGTTTCATCCATCTTCTAACTCTCCATATTCCGTGTTGAGTAGTTATGCTAAAATAACCAAATCAAATATCCTTAGAAAACTCATATTAAGCCATGAAGTACCTTAAAATTGTTGAAGCTAGGCTGGGCGCAATGGCTCAAGCCTGTAATCCCAGCACTTTGGGAGGCCGAGGGAGGCGGATCACAGGTCAGGAGGTCAAGACCATCCTGGCTAACACAGTGAAACCCCGTCTCTACTAAAATTACAAAAATTAGCTGGGCGGTGGCGGGCGCCTGTAGTCCCAGCTACTTGGGAGGCTGAGGCAGGAGAATGGCGTGAACCGGGAGGCGGAGCTTGCAGTGAGCCGAGATCCGCCACTGCACTCCAGCCCAGGTGACAGAGCAAGACTCTGTCTCAAAAAAAAAAAAAAAGAATCAGGAGACACTCATTTAGTTTCCAGCAGCCAAGTATCTATATAATAAAATTTACCATATTTGTAAATTCTCAACCTTAAGCAAAAATAATTCAGGGGAAGCTCCAGGAGATAAGTTTCATTTTATTTCAATTCTATGGAAAGAAAAGTAAAATGTTGATATAATAATTTTTATTACCTTCTCAACCACTGCCACTGTCTGTGACCATATCATATACATTATTTTCCTTTCCAATTTTTTGAGACCGAGTCTGCTGTGTCGCCCAGGCTGGAGTACAGTAGTGTGATCTCAGCTCACTGCAACCTCCACCCCAGGGTTCTAGCAATTCTCCTACCTCAGCCTCCTGAGTAGCTGGGATTACAGGCCTCAGCCACCATGCCTGGCTAATTTTTTTGTATTTGTAGTAGAGACAGGGTTTTGCCATGCTGGCTAGGCTGATCTCGAAATCTGGGCCTCAGGTGATCCACCTGCCTCAGCCTTCAAAGTGCTGGGATTACAGGTGTAAGCCACCACTCCTGGCCCCTTTCCAATGTTATAGTTACTTTTCTTTGCTAGTAATCCTTTTCCTAAAAAAATAAAATAAAACTGTCCTCTGATGTCCATTTATAAGGTATTCTCTCTTTTGGAGTCTTGAGGCCTCACTTGTATCCCTTTTTCAGACTTGGTTCAATTCTTTAATAAATACCCTCCTAGCGAGCAGCATTATCAATCTTTCATTTAAGAGAGCTCACACACAGAACAGCATGAAAGAAGCTGAATCTTTTAATATACTTGAGAAATATACCTGTTTAAACTTCATGGGGTCTGGAAATATTTTTCATCAGTCCTTCATTCAATAAATGGAATGTTTCTGATGTCCATTTATAAGGTATTCTCTTTTGGAGTCTTGAGGCCTCACTTGTATCCCTTTTTCAGACTTGGTTCAATTCTTTAATAAATACCCTCCCTAGCGAGCAGCATTATCAATCTTTCATTTAAGAGAGCTCACACAGAACAGCATGAAAGAAGCTGAATCTTTTAATATACTTGAGAAATATACCTGTTTAAACTTCATGGGGTCTGGAAATATTTTTCATCAGTCCTTCATTCAATAAATGGAATGTTTACTATATACTTCATGTACACAGTGTTAGAGATACAATATAGACACAGTCCCTGACTATAAGGAGTTAACGATCCAATGGGGAAGAAAGACAAGTTATAGACAATTTATGAAATAATTGCATGTATCTAGTTGTTAGTTTCATCAGAATTCTAAATTTTCATATTTCCAAATACTAAAGGATTTTCCAAATTTCTTTACCCTTTTGACAAAATGACTACATACAAGGGAGTTTAAAACATCAAAAGCCCAGAACATTCATTCTCATATCACAAGTCGCATATAACATTCCTAAATGAATACATATGGTCTTTTCCTGGTATTCTGCAGGCAGAAGTCTGCCTAATCTTCTCTAATATGACTTCCAACTAGATTTCTGAAGTTCCACTTTTAGCAGAACTTGGTTAGTAAAATGTAAAACATTCTCAGTTACCTGAGGACTAGTAGGTTCCAGACCCTTAATTAAGTTATAAGCTTCTTGTACATCATCTGAAATACAACAAAGTAATTATACTAGTCTGTATTCCAGAAAACCCTTCTGAAGCAGTCCCCTAAAAGATAAGATCTTTCAGTACTTAAATATTCATGGGAAACATGA
>DAKLCV010000206.1:12500-16005 GCA_030247045.1 Colobus guereza
GCAGAAAACTCCTAAAGTACCCAATAATTAACAAAACTTCTAGACAGACATTCTACATCAAAAACTCCATGAAGGGATTTATATATCCTTTCTGAGCCTGTTTCCTCATCTCTAAATGGTATTAGTAATGGCTACCTTTCAGGTTATTATGAGGATTAAATGAGCTAAAGTGGGCTAAATGTGTGGCACATAGTTCAGTGTTTCATTGAATTAATTTAGTAAACGTTCATTAGCATTCATTCATTGAATTAATTAGTAAACATTCATTAACTACTATATGCCCACTACTGTAACAAGCATGGGAGTTACAGCAGGAACAGGCCACTACCCTGTCACCACAGACTATTCAAGTGGGGACAGACCTCCATAAAGCAAACAAATAAAAATGTTATCAGGTGCTAATAAGTATTACAGAAATAAGCTAAGAAATCAAAACAAACAAAAAAATCCATGAAAGGACAATTTATTTTGTGTTCTGTTGTATTTCTAGAGCCTGGCATGGTATATGGAATGTAGCAAACTGTTTCACAAATAAATGCACAGAAAGCAAGGTCATCCAGCATGAACTACATCATCTCTTCTCTCGACCCCAAAATATCTATCTAGTGATCTTTTTTGTTTCCTCTTTGAGATATTCCCTTCTTTCGCCAAGATTAATTCATTCACCTGTCTTCTTGATCCCATGGACTTCTAACTCTATCTGGACCTCTTTTTCCCTTTAATTATTGTACCCTCAGTCTTCCCAAAGTCCTGGTCCTACTTCTCAACTTTAAACACACACAAGGGGTTTTTGTTCTCTTGAAAAATCTTCCACTTGGTCCCACTGCTTCCTCTGGATAGTGCCCTATTTTTCTCTTTTCCTTCAATGCCACACTTCAAAAGTATGTGGCTTACTGCTTCTACTTTCTTCTCATCTTCTCACTCCTTAACCTCTCAAAACATTGGCTTCTGTTCTCAGCATGCGAATAAACTCACTCTCAGGAGTCACAAATTCATCTCTTTAGCCAAATTCAATGGACTTTTCTGTCCTCTTGCTCCATGATGTGTCTGCAGTTTTGACAGGGATGCCTACAAGATAACAATAATAACAACAATGCCTTTTTTTTTTTAGATGAAGTCTCTCTTTGTCGCCCAGGCTGGAGTGCAGTGGCGCGATCTGGGCTCACTGCAAGCTCTGCCTTCCAGGTTCAAGCCATTCTTCCTGCCTCAGCCTCCCAAGTAGCTGGGTCTACAGGCGTCCGCCATAATGCCTGGCTAATTTTTGTATTTTTAGTAGAGACGGGTTTCACCACGTTAGCCAGGATGGTCTCAATCTCCTGACCCTGTGATCCGCCTGCCTCAGTCTCCCAAAGTGCTGGGATTACAGGCATGAGCCACCGCACCTGCCTATCAATGCCATTTTCTAAATGCATACTGTGTGAAGCACCTTACACATTTTACCTCATTTAATCCTCACAAAAAGCAAGATAAGTACTTTTTGTTTGTTTGTTTTGAGACAGAGTCTCGCTTTGTCGTCAGGCTGGAGTGCAGTGGTGCTGTCTTGGCTCACTGCAACCTCTGCCTCCCGGGTTCAAGCGATTCTCCTGCCTTGGCCTCCTGAGTAGCTGGGATTACAGGTGTGTGCGCCAACATGCCCTGCTAATTTTGTACTTTTAGTAGAGGTAGGGTTTCACCATGTCGGTCAGGCTGGTCTTGAACTCCTGACCTTGTGATCCGCCCACCTTGGCCTCCAAAATGCTAGGATTACAGGCATGAGCCACTGCGCCCAGCCAAAATAAGTACTTTCATTTTCCTATTCTACATATGAGAACACAGATTCAGCAATGTTAAGTGATTTGCCCAAAGTTACAAAGCAAGTACATGGTAGAACTTGATTTTGACCTCAAATCTAACTTCAAAAGTTGATGTTTTTAACAACCACTTATATTGCCCTGATATTTTCAGGTTTAAAAAAAATATAAAAGTAGGCCGGGCACGGTGGCTCAAGTCTGTAATCCCAGCACTTTGGGAGGCCGAGGCAGGCGGATCACGAGGTCAGGAGATCCAGACCATCCTGGCTAACACGGTGAAACCCCGTCTCTACTAAAAATACAAAAATTAGCCGGGCGAGGTGGCGGGCGCCTGTAGTCCCAGCTACTCGGGAGGCTGAGGCAGGAGAATGACATAAACCTGGGAGGCGGGGCTTGCAGTGAGCTGAGATCTGGCCACTGCACTCCAGCTTGGGCGACAGAGTGAGACTCCATCTCCAAAAAAAAAAAAAAACTTAAAGTATTAAGAAAGAAGAATTTCCATATTCTTACTTCTCTTTCTAATCCCACTCTCTAAGAATTATCCCTATTTCATGTTCCTTTCAGTTATATATTCTTACAGTGTTTCTTTACCATAGCTGTATATTATATCCACCTGAGATGCTTTAAAAAAAAAAAAAAACTGATAGCTGGGCTCCAGACCAACCATTAAATAAGATTCCCTGGGGGTGGGGCCCATGCATCATTAATTTCAAAAGCCTCCTAGGTGATTAAAATGTGCAGTTGTAAATGACATTACATTATCCAGATGCTGCTTCTTGTTTGCCCTTTCTTGTCTCATTTGTTGATACTCCTTCCTCCAGTCCCATTAATACAGATGCTATTTTGGAACCCTATATTTTTCTGTTTTTAAACCTTTCTACAATATTTATTTAACTTCAGCAATTGAAAACCTTCCATATTAATCTGTCAAGACTCTTTTTTTGTTTGTTTGTTTGAGATGGAGTCTTGCTCTGTCCTCCGGGCTGGAGTGCAGTGGCCGGATCTCTGCTCACTGCAAGCTCCGCCTCCCAGGTTTACACCATTCTCCTGCCTCAGCCTCCCGTGTAGCTGGGACTACAAGCACCCGCCACCTCACCCGGCAATTTTTTTGTATTTTTTAGTAGAGATGGGGTTTCACCGTGTTAGCCAGGATGGTCTCGATCTCATGACCTCGTGATCCACCCGTCTCGGCCTGCCAAAGTGCTGGGATTACAGGCTTGAGCCACTGCGCCCGGCCATCTGTCAAGACTCTTACAATAACTCCTAAATTTATTCTCAAGTCTTTAATCTTTCTCCAAGCTTAAATTCCAGACTACCATATAACCCATAATGCTCCAGAAAAATTAATCTGGCTTCTATTTAGAAACTAAATTTGAAGTTAAAAGATTAGATGCAGAAACTCATAGTAGAAAGTATCCAAATAAAACTGTATTTGTGATGGAGGCCTGAATTAGAGACGAAATGGAGTAAATATAAGACATTGCCAGCAAGAAGAGAATAGGATTTAGTAACTGTATAGGTACTGGAGATCAAGAGAAGGGAGAGTCTAAAATGTCCAGTACCCCAGGTCATTCTGACCCTAGTGCAGACAGGAGAAAAAGCACATCAACAAATCCAGCAGCAAACTTCCACTGAGGGCCTCCCTGGCCTTGTGCTAGTGGTGAAGGAGAACCAGCCTTGCTCCTGTACCTCCCGTGGCTCCCTGCCATCCCCAG
>DAKLCV010000207.1:0-16005 GCA_030247045.1 Colobus guereza
AATGGAGTCTCTTATGTCTACTTCCTTCTATATAGACACAGTAACAGGCTGATCTCTTTCTTTCCCCACAGTGAAGACCATGGGAAAAGCATAGTATCTGGGCTGGAGGGTACTGTTCCTCAGGGCACAGTCCCTCATGGTTTCCCTTGGCTAGGGAGAATTCCTGACCCCTAGCGACGCCCCACACTGCTTGGCTCACCCTCTATAGGCTGCACCCACTGTCTAACCAGTCCCAGTGAGATGAGCTGGGTACCTCAGTTGGAAATGCAGCAATTACCTGCCTTCTGCATTGATCTTGCTGGGAGCTGCAGACCAGAGCTGTTCCTTATTTGGCCATCTTGCCGGCCACCACCTATTTATTTATTCATTTATTTATTTTTGAGACAGTTTCACTCTTGTCACCCAGGCTGGAGTGTGATGGTGTGATCTCAGCTCACTGCAACCTCTGCCTCCCAGGTTCAAGCGATTCTCCTGTCTCAGCCTCCTGAGTAGTTGGGATTATAGGCACACACCACCACACCTGGCTAACTTTTTATATTTTTATTAGAGACAGGGTTTCACCATGTTGGCCAGGCTGGTCTCCAACCACTGGCCTCAGGTGATCCTCCCACCTCAGCCTTTCCTAAAGTGCTGGGATTACTGGCTTGAGTCACTGTGCCCAGCCATATACTATTATTTCCGTATGAAATGAAGATACTGATTATTTTGAGGATTAAATAAAATAATGTATGAAAGCATCCAAATAGAAATAAAAACAATGAAGATCAGACTCCTCTTAATGATGAATAATCCCATTAAGTTTTAATATCATGTAATATCCATAGTATTTATTTTGTCAAATAGTTTAAAACAAAGAATAAAGTAGAAGTGTCATCAATTAGAATAGGGGCCCAAAGCCAAAGGAAACATATCTTTAAATTGCTCAAGAAAGATAACTGAAAACCTACAATTCTATACCAGACTAGACCATCTTTCAAGAGAGAAAGCCAAATAAAGATACTTTTAGACCAAGAGATTTTTACTATAAGTAGAATGAAAAGAAATTGCACCTAGATGAAAGTCATGGCATGAAAAAAATCAGTATGCAAAAAAATTGGTAAATATATGGGTAAATCCAAATGGTCACTAATTTTACTTAAAAAGATAGCAATAAACTGTGGGACAATACAAGGTAAAAAAAGTTTAAACATCAATAACATGGAAGACTGTGGCAGTTAGAAATCAGATATAAATATCTTAAAGTTCTATAATATTCAGGAGGATTGCAGAGATATTAACTAGGGTAAGTTAAACAACCATCGGCCGGGCACGGTGGCTCAAGCCTGTAATCCCAGCACTTTGGGAGACGGCGGATCACGAGATCAGGAAATCGAGACCATCCTGGCTAACACAGTGAAACCCCGTCTCTACTAAAAATACAAAAAACTAGCCGGGCGAGGTGGCGGGCGCCCATAATCCCAGCTACTCGGGAGGCTGAGCCAGGAGAATGGCGTGAACCCAGGAGGCGGAGCTTGCAGTGAGCTGAGATCCGCCACTGCACTCCAGCCTGGGCGACAGAGCGAGACTCCATCTCAAAAAAAAAAGCAACAACAACAAAAAACAACTATCATAAAAATTTAAGGAAATACTACAACAATAAAAATAGGATATAATACTCCTAAAGTAGTCAAGGGAATAAAAGGAAGCAAAGAAAATCTCATCAATTCAATAGAAGGCAGGAAACTTGTCAAAAAATTAAAAACCACAGTATCTTAAAACAAACACCAAATGTGTATGAAATAATCAAACATAAATATT
Source organism: Colobus guereza (assembly GCA_030247045.1). NCBI lineage: Eukaryota > Metazoa > Chordata > Mammalia > Primates > Cercopithecidae > Colobus > Colobus guereza. Next base: position 1,798 of record DAKLCV010000207.1, read on the forward strand.
CACATTAAATGTAAATGCTTAAACACGCTTGTTAAAACATATTAATTGTTGTGCCCCAGCTATACCAAGGCAACCACCTTTCTGATATTTTAATACCATTGATTATTTTACCTATTTCAGAACTTGAGTATGTACTCTATTTTGAAGGCTTCTTCCATCTAGCATTGGTTTTGAAATTCATTCACATTGTTGCATGTATTAGTAATTTATTCCTTTTATTTCACCATACTGAGTGGTATTTTGTTGTATGATTAGACTATAGTTTGTCAATCCATTTGCTTATTCATTGGCACTTGGGTTATCTCCAGTGACTGGCTATTATGAAAAAACTGCAATGGACATTCTTGTGTAAGTGTCTTTCTGAAGACATTTTCATTTCTATTTGGTACATACATAGGAACATAATTGATGAATTATAGGTGTATGGTATATGCTTAGTTTTATAAGAAATTGTTAGCCCTTTTCCCAAAGTGGATGTACCATTTACATTCTTACTGGGAATATAGAGTTACTTCCCATTCTTATGCATATTTGGTGCTGTCAATCTTTTAATTTTCAGCATTCGGATGATGTGAAACTCTTGTGGTTTACTTTGCAGTTCCATAGCGACTACCAGTGTTGAACACTCATGTGTTCATGTGCTTATTGGTTATTTGTATATCTCCTTTTGTGAAGTGCCTGTTTAAATATTTTGCTAATCTGGTTCTATTCAACACTGGTCTCAGTTGATTCTCTTTTATTTTAGATTAGGACACATTTTTCTGTTTTTTTTTTTGTTTGTTTTTAAACATGGAGTTATTTGGGATTGTATTTGGACACTGTGGATGTAATGTTGTGAAGACTGTAGAATCTGTTATTTAAACATGTTGATGTTTTTGTTTTAACAGGTAATTAAGTTGATTTTACTCAAATGAGAAATTCTGTCTTGAAGCTTATTTCAGTCCTTTATGATGGCTGGGCTTATTAAGTCTTCCATGCATGCAGAACCAGAATTTGGCCAGAGTGTATATTGCCCAATTCGTGGTTTTTCTCTCTAGCTTTCTCTTTTCAGGTTTCTGCCATTTTAAAGTGGTTATACTTGCCTGTGCAATTTTCTATCAGAGTTTTATCCTACGCAGCATTGACTGCCCTAGGGCTAAAAGCCATAAATGTGAACAACTCTGCAGGGCAGATGTCAGAGCCCTGGCAGTGGAAAGTGGTTGGTTCACAGGTGGTGAGAAGAATTTACTGACAACAGTATAGGTTTGAAAAGGAAAGTGTTATTAGAAGGAGAGCTCTGCAGAAGAGTGCGGCAGGCGCCAGCAAGAGAGGACTGAGTGCACCGCAGTGGAGTTTTCTTTAGAGGTATGTGTACCTCAAAGCAGGGGTTTAAGGATGATTTGAACCTTATTAGTCCTGTAGGTCATGGTAAATGATTATATTTGTAGGCATTTTGTGCTTTGATGTCAGCAAAGTTTGCACGAGTTTCGACATGCATGCGTTCTTGAGATATATAGAAATTCTAGTTATTTATTAATTTCGGGAAAGAAGCCTTGTACCAGATGCTAGTTTAGATAATAGGAAGTCTGATTACTTCTAATTCTTCAGATAAGGAGTTTTGCCTCTGGATGGTCTGCTTGATGGCCTCCAGGTGATCTTTTGCTCTTCTCCAACTCAACTAATAATTTTCCTTTTCTGAGTTTCAAATTCTATCCTGAATCTGTCTGCTTTGTTACATTGACTAATGTTTGTTTTATGTACTTTGTCCATATCCATATCCATTATACTGTTATATGCAGTAGAATTAGGCACTTACATGGCCATACTGGAAGTGATCATCCTAAATTTCTTTGGAAACCATTTATGACATGCCAAGAAAAGTTGGTATATCGGAAACACTTATGAAGTCTAGTTTAATAAAGATCTATAGGTTTACCCTCCTCCCTCTGTCATTTTTAATACTGTAAATTTAGATTTTTATGCTTTTTAAATAGCGAGGCACACCAGTGATGAGAATCAGGATCCTCTTCCCATGACTGAGTTCCACACAACAGCCTCTAGAAATAAGTGATGAGAGACATTAATAAGAGCTAACATTACTTTCTCTTCAAATTAGGATTTTACGAGGGTACTCATTATTCTTAGCCTCAGTTTTAAAATAATATGATATACATTATTTTAAAAGTATTTTGTGCAGTATTTATCATGGATTATTTAAAGTATTTTTATGTATTGTGGGAATTACCTATACTTCCATAAAACCTCTAGTTGAAAGAATCTAGTTTGTGGAGAAAAAAACTAGAGATAATGCTATTCTGTTCACTCTGAACATGATAACCCAAAATTATTTCAGTTTTTTTTTTTTTTTTGTGGGGACGGAGTCTTGCTCTGTCACCCAGGCTGGAGTGCACTGTGCGATCTCGGCTCACTGCAACCTCCGCCTCCTGGGTTAAAATGATTCTCCTGTCTCAGCCCCGAGTTTCTGGGATTACAGGCATGCGCCACCATGCCCAGCTAATTTTTGTGTTTTTAGTAGAGACGGGTTTCACCATGTTGTTGGCCTCAAACTCCTGACCTCATGATCTTCCCTCCTCGCACTCCCAAAGTGCTGGGATTACAGGCATGAGCCACAGTGCCTGGCCTCAGTTGTCTTTTTTTACACATATTCTTTCTCAAGTTTTTCTAAAATTCTCAGACTGAAAGCTTTTATTCTTGACAATATGCTTTTCCTCATAAAAGTAGCCCTCCTTATTGATACATTTAAAATTTTCACTTACATGTCTTCATCTCTAGTACTGTTGATTTGTTTTTATTTTTTTATTTTTATTTTTATTTTAAAAAATTTTTTATTATACTTTAAGTTCTAGGGTACATGTGCATAATGTGCGGTTTGTTACATATGTATACTTGTGCCATGTTGGTGTGCTGCACCCATCAACTCGCCAGCACCCATCAATTCGTCATTTATATCAGGTATAACTCCCAATGCAATCCCTCCCCGTCCCCTCCCCATGATAGGCCCCGATGTGATGATGTCTCTTCCTGAGTCCAAGTGATCTCATTGTTCAGTTCCCACCTATGAGTGAGAACATGGTGTTTGGTTTTCTGTTCTTGTGATAGTTTGCTAAGAATGATGGTTTCCAGCTGCATCCATGTCCCTACAAAGGACACAAACTCATCCTTTTTATGGCTGCATAATATTCCATGGTGTATATGTGCCACATTTCTTAATCCAGTCTGTCACAGATGGATATTTGGGTTGATTCCAAGTCTTGCTATTAGAATAGTGCTGCAATAAACATACGTGTGCATGTATCTTTATAGCAGCATGATTTATAATCCTTTGGGTATATACCTAGTAGTGGGATGGCTGGGTCATATGGTACATCTAGATCTAGATCCTTGAGGAATCGCCATACTGTTTTCCATAATGTTTGAACTAGTTTACAATCCCACCAACAGTGTAAAAGTGTTCCTATTTCTCCACATCCTCTCCAGCACCTGTTGTTTCCTGACTTTTTAATGATGGCCATTCTAACTGGTGTGAGATGGTATCTCATTGTGGTTTGATTTGCATTTCTCTGATGGCCAGTGATGATGAGCATTTTTCATGTGTCTGTTGGCTGTATGCATGTCTGTATGCAGAGGTCTGAGGAAGGGGGCTAACAGAGAAAACATAGAGAATTCCACCATTGGTTTGCAGCTGAGGCAAACTGCTGTTTTTCATTTCTATACTTAACTTGTGTAACTGTTGGACCCGGTTCTCTACAAGCCCTGATTCATTTACGAGAAGCAACAGTCTTCCTTCAGGAACATACATGTACCCCCTTTCTCAGCAGTAAGTAGGTCCAGGGCCCTCCGGTTCTGCAAGGTTACCTGTGCTAGGGATGTGAGCTGTCGCTGAAGGGAGGCAAGGGACTCAGCCGACTCCTCCATAGCAACGGCAAATTGTTGGTACAACTTGTTGGTTTCTATGAGGGTGTGACCTAGGGCTCCCCTGCCAAGTCCGGCCGCAATAAGGGATGAGGTGAGGGAGATTCCCGCAATGAGGGGAGAAATATCGCGGGTCTCAGTCTAGGGGCTGGGTGAGTAGCAGTACTAGTCCAGGTATACCCTAGGAACTCGCCAGCAGTCAGGAGAGTTAACCGGGAACTAAGGTGACAGGAAGACACAGCTGGTTGGTAGCAGAGGACCAGATAGGCTCTTAGATAATGTCCCATTACACCAAAGAATATACCCGGGGCTCTTAGTTGGTGTTAGGGGCTTTACAGTGATGTTGCAGAGGCTAGAGTTGGTGCCTGAAAGACAGTAGGGAAACTTTTTCTGACTGGGGTTCAGGTACAGTGGCACATCAAGAATAGGGGCATTTGAAGATTCTGAAGGTTATTAGCTTGGGTAGAGGGTTCCCATGGCAGAGGGACAGCAGTTAGTGGTGAACGCCTAGGGTGGCACACAGGAAGCAGCCAGACAAGCTGTGAAGTCCTGTAAGGTTAGCAAGTTCTAATCCTTCTCGTAATAATTCTAACCAGGAGAAAGGACGTAAATCTTGTGTTAGTCTGTCTTCCTGTCGTTGGATATCCCCATGGACCAGGGGACTTGAACTAGGCCACGCCACAGATAGAGGTGACTGCTAGGCCATGTGGAGGAAGAGGAATAGTATACAGCCCCATGCTGAGGCGTGGTCCAGTGGGAGTTCCAAGGGTCCTTAACTATCCAAGTATAGATGCCGCCTCACCCTGTTGGTAGAAGTTCCACCTGGTCGCTGTTCCACTCTCTGACTGAGTGCATTTTACAGTAACTGTAGGGGCAGCCACGCATTTTGGTGCCACCAATAGTGTTTACAATTGTATTTAGTCTGATCAAACTCAAAACATATCATTGGCACCATTGGTTTGGCTATCTGAAAACCAGTAAAATTTAGCAAAATTGGGGCGCTGCACCCTGAGGAGGGCAATCAGCACTGGCCAATAATTTCCGGGCTTATGAGGTTGCCCAGGGTGGGTTCGGTTTTCATAAAGCCAAAATCTCCAGACAAAGGGGTTAGGAACTGGTTTTGTGTTTGCCCCAGTGGCCACTAGGGCGACTAACGTTAGGGTTAGACTACCTAGCTGCATGTTTGCAGTGAGCTATGCTGCCGGCGCAGGGTGAGTTTTAAGGGGTTGTTCTTAGCTCTGTCCACAGTCCACGTGGTCGGTGCTTCAATCGCTGCCGTGATTGGTCCAAGAAGGTCGGAGGTCGGGTCTACTGGTTTGACGTGGGTGTAGTGGATCCACGACGCGATGCCTTCTACCTTCAGGGCGGTGGGTGGTTAGAAGTACCTGGAGTGGTCCTTTCCACCTGGGTTCTAAGGTCTCTTGTCGATGTCGCTTGACCAGGACCCAGTCTCCTGGCTGGTATCGATGGGGTGTTGGTGGGGGCCAGTCTCATATAATTCTTCAGCTTGGGCCAGATTTCTGATGAATTTTCTGCAAAGCTTGTAGGGAAAATAAGAGTTCAGAGACATTTTCTGTTTCAGATTTGAGCAGATCATCTTTTAGGCTGGGAACCAGGGAGGGGTCTGCCATACATGATTTCATAAGGGGTAAGGCCCAGTCTGTAAGGGGTATTACGGGCCCGGAACAGAGCATAGGGGGAGAAGGACCACCCAATTAGCGCCAGTCTCCATAGTCAATTTAGTTAAGGTCTCCTTTAAGGTCCGATTCATCCTCTCTACCTGTCCTGAACTCTGGGGCCTGTAAGCACAATGTAGTTTCCAATTTGCCCCAAGGATGGAAGCCAAATCCTGACTTACCTTAGCAACGAAGGCGGTCCATTATCTGACCCTATCTGAACGGGAAAGCCATACCTGGGAAGGATATCTTCCAGAATTTTCTTTGCTACAACCTGAGCAGTCTCCCTTTTGGTTGGGAATGCTTCAATCCACCCTGAAAAAGTATCTACAAAGACAAGTAAGTACCAATACCCGTATTTCCTGGCTTTATCTCAGTGAAATCTACTTCCCAGTAGATACCGGGCCTGGTTCCCTGAGCCTTGTTCCCATTGTAGTCTGGGATTGAGGGTAGGCGTTGTTAAGCTGGCAGACTTTGCAATTGGTCACGATGCTGCTGGCCATCTCGGCTATATGTCTGATTTTGAGCTTGGAGCGTCTGATCAGGTCTATCATCCGCCGGGCACCCAGGTGGGTGGTTCGGTGGATGTGTTCTAACACTTGTTGTCCTAATTTTTCTGGTAGGATGGTTTGGTCATTAGTATCAGTCCACCACCCATTGTGGATCTGTTTCAGGGAAGTTTGTCGATCCATTGGAGATCTTGTTCTGAATAATCAGGAGATATGGCAGGTCCCGGGGCCCGGATCAGGAGCTGGAGTGCAAGGAGTCGACTAGGAGCCTTTGCCACACTCCTTGCAGTTTGGTCTGCCAGAAAGTTGCCTTGAGCAATTGGAGTTTCTGATGCCCTGGGCAGTGTACAATAGCCAATTTTTCTGGTCCCCATAGGGCTGTCAACAGGGCTAGGATCTCTTGCTTGTTCTTTATCTCTTTCCTTCAGCGGTCAGCAGCCCTCGCTCCCTGTATATGGCCCCATGTACATGTGCCGTAGCAAAAGCATATCGGCTGTCTGTGTACACTGTCAGTTTCCTCCTGCCCCTAGGGTAAGAGCTTGGGTGAGCTATCAGTTCGGCCTTCTGGGCCGATGTCCCCGGGGCAGGGGTTCCGCCCAGATTACCTCAGTCTCTGAAGTCACTGCCGCTCCAGCATACCTCTGGCCCTGGTGTATGAAGCTGCTTCCATCAGTGAACCAGACCAGGTCTGGAAGTGGGCGGTCCTGCAGGTCCTCTCGAACTCCGTGCACCTGAGCTAATATCTCGGTGCAATCATGGAGCGGAGCGTCCAGGTCCGGGTTAGGCAGCAGCGAGGCAGGGTTTAAGGTTGTTGGGGCAGGAAAGTTATCCTGAGAGGGTTTAGTAGTAGTCCTTGGTAGTGGGTGAGCCGGGCATTACTTATCCATCGATTAGGTGGCTGTTTGAGTACACCTCGATGGCATGTGGGTACCGACCTGTAATTCTTGACCCATGACAAGTTTATCAGCATCTTGTACCATCAGGGCCGTGGCTGCAATCATTCGGAGACAAGGGGCCACCCAGCCACTGGGTCTAATTTCTTTGACAGGTATGCAACTGGCCTCCGCCAGGGCCTAAGTTCTGAGTTAGCACTGCCTTGGTGACACCCTGCTCTCGTCCACGATAAGTGGAAGGGCTTAGTGACGCCAGGTAGTCCCAGTGCAGGCGCAGAGAGTAGGGCGGTTTTGATCTGTTGGAAAGCCGACTCGGCTTCTTCTGTCCAATTAAATGGCTGCTGTCCCTGTGTTGCCTGATATAAGGGCTTAGCCAGCTCTGAACCCAGGTATCCACAGTCTACAGAATCCTGCCGACCCCAGGAATTCTTTACTTGTCGGGTGGATTGTGGCCTGGGGATCTGCAGAACAGTCTGCTTCCGGGCGTCTGTTAACCAGCGCTGCCCTCCTTTAGCAGGTACCCCAGATATGTTACTTCTGGTTTACAGATTTGAGCTTTCTTTGCCGAGGCCCGGTAGCCTAGATTCCCTAGAGCTTGTAAGAGACCCTTGGTCCCTTGGAGGCAAGCTTCTTGGGTCTCGGCTGCAATCAGGAGGTCATCAACATACTGTAATAAAGTTATTTCAGGGTGTTTGCCGGTACTCACCCAAGTCTTCATGGAGGGCTTCATCGAACAGGGTAGGAGAGTTTTGAATCCCCGGCAGCCTGGTCCATGTCAATTGGTCGCTTATGCCCTTTCAGGTCAGTCCACTCAAGGCGAAAAGCTTTTGGCTCTGAGGGGCTAAAGGCAAACTGAAGAAGGCATCTTTCAAATCTAAAACAGTGTACCATTGGTGTTTAGGGTTTAGAGTACTCAGGAGGGTATACGGGTTAGGCACAGTTGGATGTATGTCCATAACCCTCTTATTGACTTCTCTTAAGTCCTGTACAGGTCTGTACTCCCACTATTAGGTTTCCATATCGGCAACAAGGGAGTATTCCAGGGTGAGTGACAGGGCCGAAGGACCCTTGGTCGAGGAGCCGACGGATGTGGGCGAATTCCTTCTTTGGCCTCTAGGGGCATTGGGTACTGCTGCACCCGAACGGGGTCTGTCCCAGGCTTGAGTTCAACAAACAAGGCAGGATGGTGTTTTGCTAGTCCTAAGCCCCTGTTTCTGCCCAAGCTCCTGGGTATTGCTGGAGCCAGGTTGCTATCTCCTGGTCAGGGGCCGCTTGCTCCTGGTGGAGCCGATACTCATCCTCTAGGGTTATAGTCAGGACGGGCACGGGCTGATTTTGGGAATTGGTCACGATGGGTCCCTCAGGGAGGAAATGGATCTGTGCTCCCATCTTAGTCAACAGGTCTCTCCTAATAAGGGACAGGGGCTCTCAGGAATGATCAGAAAAGAATGGGTTACATTCCTGGCTCCGAGGTTTACTGTTCTTTGTGTTGTCCAGGGTATTTCTTAATTCCTGTGGCCCCTTGTACCCACGAGGACTTGGAGGATAATTTTCCATTAGTCTCAACTAGGACTGAGTGCTGTGCTCCTGTATCGACCAAGAACTGAACTGGGGACCCCTCCACTTGCAAAGTTACCCTAGGTTCGGGAGGGATCCGAACCCCGCCTTCCCTAGTCTTCGCCTTGAGTGACTAGCACGGGTGTAGACCTAGGGGTCCCTGTCCTCGTTGTTTTCTTTTGGGGCAGTCTTTTACCCAGTGGCCAGCTTTTACAGTAGGCACATTGATCTTTGCTCAGATTATCCGGTCTGGGGACCGCTTAGGTTGGGTGTTCTCTGGTTGTAGATGCTCTTTTGCACAACTGCTGCCAGGACCTTAGTCATTTTTCCTCTGGAGTATCTTTATTATTGTAAACCTGCTGGGCTATCTGTAGGAGGTCCTGAATCCGTTTTCCCTCCAAGTCTTCTAATTTCTGGAGTTTCTTCTTAATGTCTGGGGACGCCTGATTTACAAAAGACATTACAACAGCTGCCTGACTTCCTAGAGCCTCTGGGTCTATGGGGGTGTACTGTCTAAAGGCTTCTATTAATCTTTCTAAGTAGTTAGTTGGGCTTTCTGTCTTTCCTTGCAAAACAGAGTATACCTTAGCCAAATTAGTGGGCTTGTGAGCAGCTGCCTGGAGACCCGCCATTAGAGTCTGGCGATAAAGGCGTAGCCGTCCCCTACCTTCTGCCATGTTGTGGTCTTATGCCGGCCTGGTCAGAGGAAAAGTCGCATTTATGAGGTCAGGGTTGGCAGTCGGTTGACCGTCATCCTCTGGAACCAGCTTTCTAGTTTCTACCTGTATTCTCTCTCGCTCCTCCACTGTGAACAAGATTCAGAGGAGCTGCTGACAATCATCCCAAGTGGGCTGGTGAGTAAACATAACACTATCTAGTAAGGCCATTAAAGCTTTGGGGTTATCTGAAAACCGAGCACTCTGAGTCTTCCAGTTATACAGATCACTGGTGGAGAATGGCCAGTACTGGAGCCTGGGAATTCCCGTGTCATCTGGGGCCCTATTTCCCGAAGGGTAGAGCCACTGTGGAGTCAGGCGGCTGGGGGGCTAATTTGCAAAGTGCGCCCTGGGTCTGCCTGCTGGCCCCTTCAGAGTTACTTTCACTTTCAGCGGGTTGGACGCCGCCGCCTCCCGCCTGCCCGCTACCTGCGGCGCAGCCCGGGGGCTGGGGCCTGAGGCCCGGAGGGGTACGGAGGGGTTCTGTGGACAGTGGGTCCTCACTATCAGGTAAAACAGGATGGGGGCAGTCGGTTGCTTGGATTTTAGTGCCGAGCAACCAGTGCCTTACAGGGTGCAGAGGCTAATTGGAAAGGGGACAGCCAGGGGCAGGTTCTCAGCTAGGTCCTGCCATATGAGGATATATGGGATATGATCCGGGTGGCCAGCATGCCCTGGTAGGAAAACCTTGGATTTTACTCTAGTGATGACAGGAAGGCAGAATGTCCCTCGGGTGGCCACCCTACATCAAAGGCTGGCCATTCGGAGCGGCATAGAGTAATTAGCTTTTCCTCCTGATTTCTATACCGAGATCATGGCCCCTCGCTCTAACATCCTTGAAATTACTTGTAAGGAGAGATAGAGGTGTGTTTTGGGCATTACCCAAGAAAAAGTGAGTTGTCAGAACAGGTCCTGCAAGAAAGTGAGTTGTTGAATATCAACAACAAGTTATGTCAGTCGAGGCGTGCTCCAGAAATCTGGGTCAGAATAAATTCAGACAAGAATCAGATGAGAGCCAGGGACGTCTCCCACTGGTCTCCGCTGGCTGTCCTATAGCGTCCGCCAGGACCTATGCCAGCTTTCAGCTTCAGTTTCAGACCTCGCGAGCCTCAGATTCAGAACAGATTCAGACAGGCTAACAGCCTTAGATTCAGAACCTCAGATTCAGAACGGACACAGAGAGCCTCAGATTCAGAGACGGACCTCAGACAAACAGAGACAAACCTCAGGTTCTGAACGGACTCAGAGAGCCTCAGATTCAGAACGGACACAGACAGACAAACAGAGACAAGCCGGCTCACCTATCAGCAGATCGATCCTGGTAGATCCATTGACCAGGGGTCTGGTGGGCTTGGGGAAATCCCGGACGAGCCCCAGATGTTATGCCCAGACCGTTTATTCCTCGAAGAAGACCACCAGAGTCCAGAGTCAAAGCCAAGCGGCAAGGATCTTTAATGCAAGTTCGAACTTGGTCCCTCCGTTTCACAACATACAAGAGGGCCCCGAACAATGCGTGGCCGCTTTTTATAGCCCAATGAAAATAGGACTTGTAAGGTTACAGAGGAACAGGGAAAAGGGAATTCTTTAGGTTACAGCATTACAATTGGTTAACATATTAAGTTATACATTTAGCAGTTATCTATTGTTCCGTGCTTTCAGTAAAACTACAAACGGCGGCGCCCTTTATCGGGATTTCCCAGGATTTCCCAAGCCGAGATATATGGAGAAATGTATTTGCACTGGGCCGTGTTTGCACTGGGCCCAGGAAATTGAAGATACTGGGCCTGTTTGTACTGGGCTTGTTTGTACTGGGCCCAGGAAATTGAGAGATACTGGGCCTGTTTGTACTGGGCTTGTTTGTGTTGAGCCTGGGGCTGAGGAATGTGCCTGGTTTCTTTCATTACAACTTTTATAAGAAGAATATATTAGACATTTATGCAAAACTTATTTGAAATGACAAAGGAACCCTTGGAAGATCGAGGAGGAGTGTCCCAGGTAGATGGAATGATAAAGGAAAGGCTTTGGCATATGTGAGAAACAACAAGAAGATAGTGAAATGAGAGTCTAATGAATATTGTCAGGTGGTAGGAGATGAAGTTGTAAAAGTAGGTGGGGTTAAGATTACATGGATATGGTATACCATGGTAAGGAATTTAAAACATTTAAAAATCTCTCTCTCACTTTTTGAGATGGGATCTCATTATGTTCCCCAGGCAGGTTTCAATTCCTGGGCTCAAGCAGTCTTCCCACTTCAGCCTCCAAAGTAGCTTGGATTACAGGCATGCACCACCATACCAGGCTTTAAAATTTTTATCCTGTTGATTAGTAGATTACTTATTTTATTTTTGTTTTGTCAAATTCTCAGTTCAATCTAATCTAGGAATTATATCTCTGTATAACTGAATTAAGTGAGCCCTGTCTAATCTATTAGAGTTATGATTCTGGTCCCCAGAGTGGACAAAATCAGATATGCAACATTTAAGAGAATTCTGCCTCAATTTGGCTTATTACTACTTATGTGTATTTACATGTAACACAGTAATCTACCATAATCCACCAAATGATAATGTTTATTAAACTGAAAATATTATGTAGAAAAGTAAAATGCAATTATTTCAAGTACTAATATATTGATTGAAGCACAGAGAAAATGGTAAAAGTCCATAAATCAATTTGATGAAAAATATAAGAGCAAAAATTAGAAACATGTAAATACTCCACAGAAGTAATTGGGAGATGACTGAAATGAAGTAATGCAGAATAGAGGTTAGATTATTGTAATTTAGTTATTAAAGAGAAAGGAACTCCTAAAGGCTGGAGAACTTGGAACATCTCAGATTACATACCTTGTTATTATTATTATTGCCTTAAATGTAAGTGGATGGAGAGGAAGATAGGACAGAGGAATGTATTAGGATTTATTTTGTCATATGTAGAAAATCCAGGTCAAATTAGTTTTTCATAAAATGCTAATTTGACTCATAAAAAAATCTGCAATGGGGAATCTGGCTTTAGCTACAGTTGGGTTCAAGAGTTAAAGTGACACCGCGCACTCGATCTCGGCTCTGCTTTCATTCTCATGCTGTCCTCACATATTGGCAATGGTTGCCAGTAGGAATTCTGAGTTAACATTCTACCAGTTTAGACACCATTTCAAAAAGAGTGTGTCTTTCTGACAAAGGCAGCATTCCTGGGATTGAGTCTGATTAGTATGGCTCGGGTCACATCCTACACTATACCAATCACTATGACTAGAGGAATTAGACATCCTCTGTTTTTGTGGGCAAGACCTCTTCCATGTTTATGTTTATTTTCAGAGGATTGGGTCAGCCCCACCATGAACAACATAGACTGAGAGTGGGGAACTGTTGGTTCATCAAAAGAAAAATATGCATATTTCTATTAATGTATATTACGCAGATCTGTCAATTAGATGGCAATATTGTGCAGGATGCTGCACAACAAAACCATATCCACTTCAAAGTGACTGAGAAAGGAGACAAAGAAGAGAAAAGAAAGGAAGAGAATGAAAACATATGGGGAGAGGAGAGAGAGAGCAGAATATAGAGAGAGGACAGAAAATCAGAGGAGAGGAGAGAGACACACATGGTGGGGAAGAGAAGGGAAGAGAAGAGAAGAGAACAGAAGAGAACAGAAAAAGAAGAGGAGACCGAGTGAGAGATTCATCTTAATGAACAGCATCAATATTTTTATAGGGCAAATTTGCAGACCTGCTTACTGCTATAAACCTGGCAGATAAGGCACTATTAAGAAGGTTACATGAGCATGAAAATTCTATGTTGAAAAGAATGGAATCTAATATTTGGTTTTGCAAACACACAAGCTCTTGTGACAGTAGGTTTTGCAGTATATCTAAATAAAGACAAGCTCTGTTGCTCCATTGAGGATATCGCATGCCCAAGGCTTTTCACATTTTCAATAATGCAGATGTCTGCTCAGGACTTTCTTTACAGCCTCTTTGACCTCTTTATTCCTGAGGCTATAGATCATGGGATTTAACATTGGGGTTACAACTCGATATTCTTAAAGAAAATAAATGCCAGTGATGAATTTTATATCCAGCCAAACTAAACTTCACAAGCAAAGGAAAACTGAGATCCTTTTCAGTCAAGCAAATGCTAAGGGAATTCATTGCCACCAGACCTGTCTTACCAGAGGTCCTTAAGGGAGTGCTAAATATGGAAAGGAAACACCATTTCCAGCCACCATAAAAGACACACTTAACTACATAGAACTTTGACATTATAAAGCAACTAACTACACAGTCAAGTCTGCATAATTACCAGCTAACATTTCAATGACAAGATCAAATTCACACACATCAATATTAACTTTGAATGTAAATGAGCTACATGCTCCAATTAAAAGGAACAGAGTGGCAAGCCTGATAAAGAAGCAAGATGTACTGTGTGCTGTCTTCAACAGACATATCTCAAATGCAAGGACACTCATTGGTTCAATGTAAGGTGACAAAAAAATATACCAAATCAAATAGAAAAGTGAAAAAGCAGGTATTGCTATTCTAATTTCATACTAAACTAACTTTAAATGAACAATGATTTAAGAAAAACACACATAAAAAGAAGAACATTACATAATGACAAAGGGTTTGATTCAATAAAACCTAACTATTTTAATTAAAAATGCACCTGACACAGGGGCACCAATATTTATAAAACAAGTCCTTAACATCCTAAAAGAAACTTAGATAACCACATACTGGTGAAATTCAACACTCACTGGTATTGGACATATCATCAAGGCAGAAAAGTAACACAGATATTTGAGACTTAAACACAACACTTGATCACACGGCCCCATCAGACATCTACAGAAGTTGCCACAGAAAAACGAGAGAGTATATACATTCTTTTCATTTACACATGCACATTCTCTAAAATTGACCACACAATCAGCAATAAAA
>DAKLCV010000208.1:0-15899 GCA_030247045.1 Colobus guereza
CACATTTGATGGTGCGTGAGAACGGGAAACCTGAGTCCACGTCCACATTTGATGGTGTGTGAGAACAGGTAAACTGAGTCCACGTCCACATTTGATGGTGGGTGAGAACGGGAAACTGAGTCCACTTCCACATTTGCTGTGGGTGAGAATGGGCAAACTGAGTCCACGTCCATATTTGAGGTTGGGTGAGAACAGAAGGAAACAGAGTCCACGTCCACAATTGATGATAGGGTAGAACAGAGGAAACTGAGTCCACATCCAGATTGGATGGTGGGCGAGATCACGTCCACATTTGATGGTTTGTGAGAACGGGAAAACTCAATCCACGTCCACATTTGATGGTGGGTGAGAGCGGAAACTGAGTCCGTCCACATTTGATGGTGGGCGAGAACAGGGGAAACTCAGTCCACGTCCACATTTGATAGTGGGCAATAACGGAAAACTGGGTCCACATCCACAAATGATGGTGGGTGAGAACGAGGAAACTGAGTCCACATCGACATTTCGTGGTGGGCGAGTACAGGGGGAAATTGAGTCCACGTCCACATTTGATGTTGGGTGAGAACAGAGGGAATCTGAGTCCACATCCACATGTGATGTTGGGTGAGAAAAGGGGGAAACTGAGTCCATGTACCCGTTTGATGTTGGACAACAACGAGGAAACTGGGTCCATGTCCGCATTTGATGGTGGGTGAGAAAGGGGAAACTGAGTCCACGTCCACATTTGATGGTGGGTGAGAACGAGGAAACTGAGTCCACGTCCACATTTGATGGTGGGTGAGAACGGGGAAACTGAGTCCACATCCACATTTGATGGTGAGCGAGAACAGCGGGAAAGTGAGTCCACGTCCACATTTGATGGTGGGCAAGAATGGGGAGACTGGGTCCACGTTCACATATGATATTGGGTGAGAATGTGGAAACTGAGTCCACATCCACATTTGATGGTGGGCGAGAATGGGAGACTGGGTCCACGTCCACATTTGATGGTGGGTGAGAACAGGGAAACTGAGTCCAGGTCCACATTTGATGGTGGGCGAGAAAAGGGGGAAACTGTGTCCACGTCCCCAGTTGACGGTGGCAGAGAATGAGGAAACTGAGTCCACGCCCCAGTTGACGGTGGCAGAGAATGAGGAAACTGAGTCCACGTCCACATTTGATGGTGTGTGAGAACAGGGCAAACTCAGTCCACGTCCACATTTGATGTTGAGTGAGAACGGGGAAACTGAGTCCACATCCATATTTGACGTTGTGTGAGAAGTGGAGGAATATGAGTCACGTCGACATTCCATTTTGGGTGAGAAAGGAAACTGAGTCCACGTCCACATTTGATGGTGTGTGAGAACAGGAGGAAACTGAGTCCATGTCCTCAATTGTTGGTGGTTGAGAACAGAGGATACTGAGTCCCCATCCACATTTGATGGTGGGCAAGAACGTGGAAACTGGGTCCATGAACACATTTCATGGTTGGTGAGAATGGGGAAACTGAGTCACGTCCACATTTGATGGTGGGTGAGAAGAGGGAAAATGAGTTACGTCCACATTTGATGGTGGGTGAGAGCAGGAAACTGAGTCACGTCCACATTTGATGATGGGTGAGAACAGGAGGAAACTGAGTCACGTCCACATTTGAGGGTGGGTGAGAACAGAGGAAATTGAGTCCAGATCCACATTTGATGGTGGGTGAGAACAGAGGAATCTGAGTCCACATCCACATTTGATGATGGGTGAGAACAGGAAACTGAGTCCACGTCCACATTTGATGGTGGGCAAGGACGTTGAAACTAGTTCCACGTCCACATTTGATGATGGGTGAGTAAGGAAAGTGAGTCCACGTCCCCATTAGATTGTGGATGAGAACGGAAACCTGAGTCCACGTCCACATTTGATGGTGGGTGAGAACGGGAAACTGAGTCCACGTCCACATTTGATGTTGGGAGAGATCAGGAAACTGAGTCCATGTCCAAATGTGACGGTGGGTGTGAGCAGGAAACTGAGTCACGTCCACATTTGATGGTCGGTGAGAACCGGGCAAACTCAGTCACGTTCACGTTTGATGTTGTGTGAGAACAGGAAACTGAATCACGTCCACATTTGATGGTGGGTGAGAACAGGAAACTGAGTCCACATCCATGTTTGATGTTGTGTGAGAACTGGAGGAAAATGAGTCCACGTCCACATTTCATGTTTGGTGAGAACTGAGGAAACTGAGTGCACATCCACATTTGATGGTGGGTGAGAACGGGGAAACTGAATCCACGTCCACATTTGATGATGGGTGATAGCAGGAGGAAACTGGGTCCACGTCCACATTTGATGGTGCGTGAGAACGGGGAATCTGAGTCCAATTTCACATTTGATGGTGTGTGAGAACAGGTAAACTGAGTCCACGTCCACATTTGATGGTGGGTGAGAATGGGGAAACTGAGTCCACTTCCACATTTGCTGTGGGTGAGAATGGGCAAACTGAGTCCACGTCCATATTTGAGGTTGGGTGAGAACAGAAGGAAACAGAGTCCACGTCCACAATTGATGATAGGGTAGAACAGAGGGAAACTGAGTCCACATCCAGATTGGATGGTGGACGAGATCACGTCCACATTTGATGGTTTGTGAGAACGGGAAAACTCAATCCACGTCCACATTTGATGGTGGGTGAGTACGCTGAAACTGAGTCCACGTCACATTTGATGGTGGGCGAGAACAGGGGAAACTCAGTCCACGTCCACATTTGATGGTGGGCAAGAACGGGGAAACTGGGTCCACATCCACAAATGATGGTGGGTGAGAACGAGGAAACTGAGTCCACATCGACATTTCGTGGTGGGCGAGTACAGGGGAAATTGAGTCCACGTCCATTTGATGGTGGTGAGAACAGGGAAACTGAGTCCACATCCACATGTGATGTTGGGTGAGAAGGGAAACTGAGTCCATGTCCACATTTGATGTTGGGTGAGAACAGGAAACTGAGTCCATGTCCACATTTGATGGTGGGTGAGAAAGGGAAACTGGGTCGACTTCAACATTTGATGGTGGGTGAAAACGGGGAAACTGAGTACACGTCCGCATTTGATCGTGGGTGAGAACGGGGAAACTGAGTCCACATCCACATTTGATGGTGAGCGAGAACAGCGGGAAAGTGAGTCCACGTCCACATTTGATGGTGTGTGAGAACAGGGAAACTGAGTCCACGTCCACATTTGATGGTGGGTGAGAACAGGAGGAAACTGAGTCCACGTCCACATTTGATGGTGGGCGAGAATGGGGGAAACTGAGTCCACGTCCACATTTGATGGTGGGTGAGAACAGGGAAACTGAGTCCAGGTCCACATTTGATGGTGGGCGAGAAAAGGGGGAAACTGAGTCCACGTCCCCAGTTGACGGTGGCAGAGAATGAGGAAACTGAGTCCACGTCCACATTTGATGGTGTGTGAGAACAGGGCAAACTCAGTCCACGTCCACATTTGATGTTGAGTGAGAACGGGGAAACTGAGTCCACGTCCACATTTGATGATGGGTGAGAACAGGAAACTGAGTCCACGTCCACATTTGATGGTGTGAGAACAGGGAAACTGAGTCCGTCCACATTTGATGGTGGGTGAGAACAGGGAAACTGAGTCCATCCACATTTGATGGTGGGCAGAACGTGGAAACTGGGTCCATGAACACATTTCATGGTTGGTGAGAATGGGGAAACTGAGTCCACGTCCACATATGTTGGTGGGTGAGAAGAGGGGAAAATGAGTTACGTCCACATTTGATGGTGGGTGAGAACGGGGAAACTGAATCCACGTCCACATTTGATGATGGGTGAGAACAGGAGGAAACTGAGTCCACGTCCACATTTGAGGGTGGGTGAGAACAGAGGGAAATTGAGTCCAGATCCACATTTGATGGTGTGAGAACAGGGAAACTGAGTCCACGTCCACATTTGATGATGGGTGAGAACGTGGAAACTGGGTCCACGTCACATTTGATGGTGGGCAGAACGTGGAAACTGGGTCCACGTCCACATTTGATGATGGGTGAGTAAGGAAAGTGAGTCCACGTCCCCATTAGATTGTGGATGAGAACGGGAAACTGAGTCCACGTCCACATTTGATGGTGGGTGAGAACGGGGAAACTGAGTCCACGTCCACATTTGATGTTGGGAGAGATCAGGGGAAACTGAGTCCATGTCCAAATGTGACGGTGGGTGTGAGCAGGAAACTGAGTCCATCCACATTTGATGTTGGGGAAGAACGGGAAACTGAGTCCACGTCCACATTTGATGGTCGGTGAGAACCGGGCAAACTCAGTCCACGTTCACGTTTGATGTTGTGTGAGAACAGGGGAAACTGAATCCACGTCCACATTTGATGGTGGGTGAGAACGGGGAAACTGAGTCCACATCCATGTTTGATGTTGTGTGAGAACTGGAGGAAAATGAGTCCACGTCCACATTTCATGTTTGGTGAGAACTGAGGGAAACTGAGTCCATCCACATTTGATGGTGAGCGAGAACAGCGGAAAGTGAGTCCACGTCCACATTTGATGTTGGGGAAGAACGGGGAAACTGGGTCCACGTCCACATTTGATGGTGGTGAGAACTGAGGGAAACTGAGTGCACATCCACATTTGTTGGTGAATGAGAACAGGGGGAAACTGAGTCCACGTCCACATTTGATGGTGGGTGAGAACGGGGAAACTGAGTCCACTTCCACATTTGCTGTGGGTGAGAATGGGCAAACTGAGTCCACGTCCATATTTGAGGTTGGGTGAGAACAGAAGGAAACAGAGTCCACGTCCACAATTGATGATAGGGTAGAACAGAGGGAAACTGAGTCCACATCCAGATTGGATGGTGGACGAGATCACGTCCACATTTGATGGTTTGTGAGAACGGGAAAACTCAATCCACGTCCACATTTGATGGTGGGTGAGTACGGGGAAACTGAGTCCACGTCCACATTTGATGGTGGGCGAGAACAGGGGGAAACTCAGTCCACGTCCACATTTGATAGTGGGCAATAACGGGAAAACTGGGTCCACATCCACAAATGATGGTGGGTGAGAACGAGGAAACTGAGTCCACATCGACATTTCGTGGTGGGCGAGTACAGGGGGAAATTGAGTCCACGTCCACATTTGATGTTGGGTGAGAACAGAGGGAATCTGAGTCCACATCCACATGTGATGTTGGGTGAGAAAAGGGGGAAACTGAGTCCATGTACCCGTTTGATGTTGGACAACAACGAGGAAACTGGGTCCATGTCCGCATTTGATGGTGGGTGAGAAAGGGGAAACTGGGTCGACTTCAACATTTGATGGTGGGTGAAAACGGGGAAACTGAGTACACGTCCGCATTTGATCGTGGGTGAGAACGGGGAAACTGAGTCCACATCCACATTTGATGGTGAGCGAGAACAGCGGGAAAGTGAGTCCACGTCCACATTTGATGGTGGGCAAGAATGGGGAGACTGGGTCCACGTTCACATATGATATTGGGTGAGAATGTGGAAACTGAGTCCACATCCACATTTGATGGTGGGCGAGAATGGGGGAAACTGAGTCCACGTCCACATTTGATGGTGGGTGAGAACAGGGAAACTGAGTCCAGGTCCACATTTGATGGTGGGCGAGAAAAGGGGGAAACTGAGTCCACGTCCCCAGTTGACGGTGGCAGAGAATGAGGAAACTGAGTCCACGTCCACATTTGATGGTGTGTGAGAACAGGGCAAACTCAGTCCACGTCCACATTTGATGTTGAGTGAGAACGGGGAAACTGAGTCCACATCCATATTTGACGTTGTGTGAGAAGTGGAGGAATATGAGTCCACGTCGACATTCCATTTTGGGTGAGAAAGGGGAAACTGCGTCGACGTCCACATTTGATGGTGTGTGAGAACAGGAGGAAACTGAGTCCATGTCCTCAATTGTTGGTGGTTGAGAACAGAGGGATACTGAGTCCCCATCCACATTTGATGGTGGGCAAGAACGTGGAAACTGGGTCCATGAACACATTTCATGGTTGGTGAGAATGGGGAAACTGAGTCCATGTCCACATATGTTGGTGGGTGAGAAGAGGGGAAAATGAGTTACGTCCACATTTGATGGTGGGTGAGAGCAGGAAACTGAGTCACGTCCACATTTGATGATGGGTGAGAACAGGAGGAAACTGAGTCCACGTCCACATTTGAGGTGGGTGAGAACAGAGGAAATTGAGTCCAGATCCACATTTGATGGTGGGCGAGAACAGGGAAACTGAGTCCACGTCCACATTTGATGGTGGGCAAGAACAGGAAACTGGGTCCACGTCCACATTTGATGGTGGGCAGAACGTGGAAACTGGGTCCACGTCCACATTTGATGATGGGTGAGTAAGGGAAAGTGAGTCACGTCCACATTTGATGGTGGGTGAGAACGGAAACTGAGTCACGTCCACATTTGATGGTGGGTGAGAAGAGGGAAAATGAGTTACGTCCACATTTGATGTTGGGAGAGATCAGGGGAAACTGAGTCCATGTCCAAATGTGACGGTGGGTGTGAACGGGGAAACTGAGTCCACGTCCACATTTGATGGTCGGTGAGAACCGGGCAAACTCAGTCACGTTCACGTTTGATGTTGTGTGAGAACAGGGAAACTGAATCCACGTCCACATTTGATGGTGGGTGAGAACAGGAAACTGAGTCCACATCCATGTTTGATGTTGTGTGAGAACTGGAGGAAAATGAGTCCACGTCCACATTTCATGTTTGGTGAGAACTGAGGGAAACTGAGTGCACATCCACATTTGTTGGTGAATGAGAACAGGGGGAAACTGAGTCCACGTCCACATTTGATGTTGGGGAAGAACGGGGAAACTGGGTCCACGTCCACATTTGATGGTGCGTGAGAACGGGGAATCTGAGTCCAATTTCACATTTGATGGTGTGTGAGAACAGGTAAACTGAGTCCACGTCCACATTTGATGGTGGGTGAGAACGGGGAAACTGAGTCCACTTCCACATTTGCTGTGGGTGAGAATGGGCAAACTGAGTCCACGTCCATATTTGAGGTTGGGTGAGAACAGAAGGAAACAGAGTCCACGTCCACAATTGATGATAGGGTAGAACAGAGGGAAACTGAGTCCACATCCAGATTGGATGGTGGACGAGATCACGTCCACATTTGATGGTTTGTGAGAACGGGAAAACTCAATCCACGTCCACATTTGATGGTGGGTGAGTACGCGGAAACTGAGTCCACGTCCACATTTGATGGTGGGCGAGAATGGGGAAACTGAGTCCGTCCACATTTGATGGTGGGCGAGAAAAGGGAAACTGGGTCCACATCCACAAATGATGGTGGGTGAGAACGAGGAAACTGAGTCCACATCGACATTTCGTGGTGGGCGAGTACAGGGGAAATTGAGTCCACGTCCATTTGATGGTGGGTGAGAACAGAGGAATCTGAGTCCACATCCACATGTGATGTTGGGTGAGAAGGAAACTGAGTCCATGTACCCGTTTGATGTTGGACAACAACGAGGAAACTGGGTCCATGTCCGCATTTGATGGTGGGTGAGAAAGGGAAACTGGGTCCGTCCACATTTGATGGTGGGTGAGAACAGGGAAACTGAGTCCACGTCCACATTTGATGGTGGGTGAGAACGGGAAACTGAGTCCACATCCACATTTGATGGTGGCGAGAACAGCGGAAAGTGAGTCCACGTCCACATTTGATGGTGGGCAAGAATGGGAGACTGGGTCCACGTTCACATATGATATTGGGTGAGAATGTGGAAACTGAGTCCACATCCACATTTGATGGTGGGTGAGAATGGGGAAACTGAGTCCACGTCCACATTTGATGATGGGTGAGAACAGGAAACTGGGTCCGTCCACATTTGATGGTGAGAACAGGAAACTGAGTCCACGTCCACATTTGATGTTGGGTGAGAACAGAGGAATCTGAGTCCACATCCACATTTGATGTTGGGTGAGAAAGGGAAACTGAGTCCACGTCCATTTGATGGTGGGCAAGAACGTGGAAACTGGGTCCATGTCCGCATTTGATGGTGGGTGAGAGCAGGAAACTGGGTCACGTCCACATTTGATGGTGGGTGAGCAGGAAACTGAGTCACGTCCACATTTGATGGTGGGTGAGAAGGAAACTGAGTCCACATCCACATTTGATGGTGGGTGAGAACAGGAAACTGAGTCCGTCCACATTTGATGGTGGGCGAGAAAGGGGAGACTGGGTCCACGTTCACATATGATATTGGGTGAGAATGTGGAAACTGAGTCCACATCCACATTTGATGGTGGGCGAGAATGGGGGAAACTGAGTCCACGTCCACATTTGATGGTGGGTGAGAACAGGGAAACTGAGTCCACATCCACATTTGATGGTGGGCGAGAATGGGGGAAACTGAGTCCACGTCCACATTTGATGGTGGGTGAGAAGAGGGAAACTGAGTCCACGTCCACATTTGATGGTGTGTGAGAACAGGGCAAACTCAGTCCACGTCCACATTTGATGTTGAGTGAGAACGGGGAAACTGAGTCCACATCCATATTTGACGTTGTGTGAGAAGTGGAGGAATATGAGTCCACGTCGACATTCCATTTTGGGTGAGAAAGGGGAAACTGCGTCGACGTCCACATTTGATGGTGTGTGAGAACAGGAGGAAACTGAGTCCATGTCCTCAATTGTTGGTGGTTGAGAACAGAGGGATACTGAGTCCCCATCCACATTTGATGGTGGGCAGGAACGTGGAAACTGGGTCCATGAACACATTTCATGGTTGGTGAGAATGGGGAAACTGAGTCCACGTCCACATATGTTGGTGGGTGAGAAGAGGGGAAAATGAGTTACGTCCACATTTGATGGTGGGTGAGAGCAGGAAACTGGGTCACGTCCACATTTGATGATGGGTGAGAACAGGAGAAACTGAGTCCACGTCCACATTTGAGGGTGGGTGAGAACAGAGGAATCTGAGTCCACATCCACATTTGATGGTGTGTGAGAACAGGAAACTGGGTCCACGTCCACATTTGATGATGGGTGAGAACAGGAAATTGGGTTCACGTTCACATTTGATGGTGGGCAAGGACGTTGAAACTAGTTCCACGTCCACATTTGATGATGGGTGAGTAAGGGAAAGTGAGTCCACGTCCCCATTAGATTGTGGATGAGAACGGGAAACCTGAGTCCACGTCCACATTTGATGGTGGGTGAGAACGGGGAAACTGAGTCCGTCCACATTTGATGTTGGGAGAGATCAGGGGAAACTGAGTCCATGTCCAAATGTGACGGTGGGTGTGAACGGGGAAACTGAGTCCACGTCCACATTTGATGGTCGGTGAGAACCGGGCAAACTCAGTCCACGTTCACGTTTGATGTTGTGTGAGAACAGGGGAAACTGAATCCACGTCCACATTTGATGGTGGGTGAGAACGGGGAAACTGAGTCCACATCCATGTTTGATGTTGTGTGAGAACTGGAGGAAAATGAGTCCACGTCCACATTTCATGTTTGGTGAGAACTGAGGGAAACTGAGTGCACATCCACATTTGTTGGTGAATGAGAACAGGGGGAAACTGAGTCCACGTCCACATTTGATGTTGGGGAAGAACGGGGAAACTGGGTCCACGTCCACATTTGATGGTGCGTGAGAACGGGGAATCTGAGTCCACGTCCACATTTGATGGTGGGTGAGAACAGGGAAACTGAGTCCACGTCCACATTTGATGGTGGGTGAGAGCAGGAAACTGAGTCACATCCACATTTGATGTGGGTGAGAATGGGCAAACTGAGTCCACGTCCATATTTGAGGTTGGGTGAGAACAGAAGGAAACAGAGTCCACGTCCACAATTGATGATAGGGTAGAACAGAGGAAATTGAGTCCAGATCCACATTTGATGTTGGGGAAGAACGGGAAACTGAGTCCACATCCAGATTGGATGGTGGACGAGATCACGTCCACATTTGATGGTTTGTGAGAACGGGAAAACTCAATCCACGTCCACATTTGATGGTGGGTGAGTACGCGGAAACTGAGTCCACGTCCACATTTGATGGTGGGCGAGAAAGGGGAAACTGAGTCCACGTCCACATTTGATAGTGGGCAATAACGGAAAACTGGGTCCACATCCACAAATGATGGTGGGTGAGAGCAGGAAACTGAGTCCACATCGACATTTCGTGGTGGGCGAGTACAGGGGAAATTGAGTCCACGTCCATTTGATGGTGGGTGAGAACAGAGAAACTGAGTCCATCCACATTTGATGTGGGTGAGAACAGGGAAACTGAGTCCATGTACCCGTTTGATGTTGGACAACAACGAGGAAACTGGGTCCATGTCCACATTTGATGGTGGGTGAGAACAGGGAAACTGGGTCCATGAACACATTTCATGGTTGGTGAGAATGGGGAAACTGAGTCACGTCCACATTTGATGGTGGGTGAGAGCAGGAAACTGGGTCACGTCCACATTTGATGGTGGGCGAGATCACGTCCACATTTGATGGTGGCGAGAACAGCGGAAAGTGAGTCCACGTCCACATTTGATGGTGGGCAAGAATGGGAGACTGGGTCCACGTCACATTTGATGGTGGTGAGAACGGGAAAACTCAATCCACGTCCACATTTGATGGTGGGTGAGAATGGGGAAACTGAGTCACGTCCACATTTGATGGTGGGTGAGAACAGGAGAAACTGAGTCCAGGTCCACATTTGATGGTGGTGAGAACGGGAAACTGAGTCCACGTCCCCAGTTGATGGTGGCAGAGAATGAGGAAACTGAGTCACGTCCACATTTGATGGTGTGTGAGAACAGGGAAACTCAGTCCGTCCACATTTGATGGTGGGTGAGAACGGGAAACTGAGTCCACATCCATATTTGACGTTGTGTGAGAAGTGGAGGAATATGAGTCCACGTCCACATTTGATGTGGGTGAGAATGGGGAAACTGAGTCCGTCCACATTTGATGGTGTGTGAGAACAGGAGGAAACTGAGTCCATGTCCTCAATTGTTGGTGGTTGAGAACAGAGGATACTGAGTCCCCATCCACATTTGATGGTGGGCAAGAACGTGGAAACTGGGTCCATGAACACATTTCATGGTTGGTGAGAATGGGGAAACTGAGTCACGTCCACATTTGTTGGTGGGTGAGAAGAGGGGAAAATGAGTTACGTCCACATTTGATGGTGGGTGAGAACGGGGAAACTGAATCCACGTCCACATTTGATGATGGGTGAGAACAGGAGGAAACTGAGTCCACGTCACATTTGATGGTGGGTGAGAACAGAGGAAATTGAGTCCAGATCCACATTTGATGGTGCGTGAGAACGGGAAACTGGGTCCACGTCCACATTTGATGATGGGTGAGAACAGGAAACTGGGTCCACGTCCACATTTGATGGTGGGCAAGGACGTTGAAACTAGTTCCACGTCCACATTTGATGATGGGTGAGTAAGGGAAAGTGAGTCCACGTCCCCATTAGATTGTGGGCGAGATCACGTCCACATTTGAGGTGGGTGAGAACGGGAAACCTGAGTCCACGTCCACATTTGATGGTGGGTGAGAACGGGAAACTGAGTCACGTCCACATTTGATGTTGGGAGAGATCAGGAAACTGAGTCCACGTCCACATTTGATGGTGGGTGAGAACAGGGAAACTGAGTCCACGTCCACATTTGATGGTCGGTGAGAACCGGGCAAACTCAGTCCACGTTCACGTTTGATGTTGTGTGAGAACAGGGGAAACTGAATCCACGTCCACATTTGATGGTGGGTGAGAACGGGGAACCTGAGTCCACGTCCATATTTGAGGTTGGGTGAGAACAGGAGGAAACTGAGTCCACGTCCACATTTCATGTTTGGTGAGAACTGAGGGAAACTGAGTGCACATCCACATTTGTTGGTGAATGAGAACAGGGGGAAACTGAGTCCACGTCCACATTTGATGTTGGGGAAGAACGGGGAAACTGGGTCCACGTCCACATTTGATGGTGCGTGAGAACGGGGAATCTGAGTCCAATTTCACATTTGATGGTGTGTGAGAACAGGTAAACTGAGTCCACGTCCACATTTGATGGTGGGTGAGAACAGGAAACTGGGTCCACTTCCACATTTGATGTGGGTGAGAATGGGCAAACTGAGTCCACGTCCATATTTGAGGTTGGGTGAGAACAGAAGGAAACAGAGTCCACGTCCACAATTGATGATAGGGTAGAACAGAGGGAAACTGAGTCCACATCCAGATTTGATGGTGGGCGAGAACAGGGGGAAACTGAGTCCACGTCCACATTTGATGGTTTGTGAGAACGGGAAAACTCAATCCACGTCCACATTTGATGGTGGGTGAGTACGCGGAAACTGAGTCCACGTCCACATTTGATGGTGGGCGAGAACAGGGGGAAACTCAGTCCACGTCCACATTTGATAGTGGGCAAGAATGGGAAAACTGGGTCCACGTCCACATATGTTGGTGGGTGAGAACAGAGAAACTGAGTCCACATCGACATTTCGTGGTGGGCGAGTACAGGGGGAAATTGAGTCCACGTCCACATTTGATGTTGGGTGAGAACAGAGGGAATCTGAGTCCACATCCACATGTGATGTTGGGTGAGAAAAGGGGGAAACTGAGTCCATGTACCCGTTTGATGTTGGACAACAACGAGGAAACTGGGTCCATGTCCGCATTTGATGGTGGGTGAGAAAGGGGAAACTGGGTCCGTCCACATTTGATGGTGGGTGAGAACAGAAGGAAACAGAGTCCACGTCCACATTTGATGGTGGGTGAGAGCAGGAAACTGAGTCACATCCACATTTGATGGTGAGCGAGAACAGCGGGAAAGTGAGTCCACGTCCACATTTGATGGTGGGCAAGAATGGGGAGACTGGGTCCACGTTCACATATGATATTGGGTGAGAATGTGGAAACTGAGTCCACATCCACATTTGATGGTGGGCGAGAATGGGGGAAACTGAGTCCACGTCCACATTTGATGGTGGGTGAGAACAGGGAAACTGAGTCCAGGTCCACATTTGATGGTGGGTGAGAAAAGGGGGAAACTGAGTCCACGTCCACATTTGATGGTGGGTGAGAATGAGGAAACTGAGTCCACGTCCACATTTGATGGTGTGTGAGAACAGGGCAAACTCAGTCCACGTCCACATTTGATGTTGAGTGAGAACGGGGAAACTGAGTCCACATCCATATTTGACGTTGTGTGAGAAGTGGAGGAATATGAGTCCACGTCCATTTGATGGTGGGCGAGATCACGTCCACATTTCATGTTTGGTGAGAACTGAGGAAACTGAGTCCACGTCCACATTTGATGGTGTGTGAGAACAGGAGGAAACTGAGTCCATGTCCTCAATTGTTGGTGGTTGAGAACAGAGGGATACTGAGTCCCCATCCACATTTGATGGTGGGCAAGAACGTGGAAACTGGGTCCATGAACACATTTCATGGTTGGTGAGAATGGGGAAACTGAGTCCACGTCCACATATGTTGGTGGGTGAGAACGGGGAAACTGAGTCCGTCCACATTTGATGGTGGGTGAGAAGGAAACTGAGTCCACGTCCACATTTGATGATGGGTGAGAACAGGAGGAAACTGAGTCACGTCCACATTTGAGGTGGGTGAGAACAGAGGAAATTGAGTCCAGATCCACATTTGATGGTGTGAGAACAGGGGAAACTGAGTCCACGTCCACATTTGATGATGGGTGAGAACAGGGAAACTGGGTCCACGTCCACATTTGATGGTGGGCAAGGACGTTGAAACTAGTTCCACGTCCACATTTGATGATGGGTGAGTAAGGAAAGTGAGTCCACGTCCCCATTAGATTGTGGATGAGAACGGGAAAACTCAATCACGTCCACATTTGATGGTGGGCGAGATCACGTCCACATTTGATGGTGGGTGAGAACGGGAAACTGGGTCCACGTCCACATTTGATGTTGGGAGAGATCAGGAAACTGAGTCCATGTCCAAATGTGACGGTGGGTGTGAACGGGAAACTGAGTCCACGTCCACATTTGATGGTCGGTGAGAACCGGCAAACTCAGTCACGTTCACGTTTGATGTTGTGTGAGAACAGGAAACTGAATCCACGTCCACATTTGATGGTGGGTGAGAACAGGGAAACTGAGTCCACATCCATGTTTGATGTTGTGTGAGAACTGGAGGAAAATGAGTCCACGTCCACATTTCATGTTTGGTGAGAACTGAGGAAACTGAGTGCACATCCACATTTGTTGGTGAATGAGAACAGGGAAACTGAGTCACGTCCACATTTGATGTTGGGAGAGATCAGGAAACTGAGTCCACGTCCACATTTGATGGTGGGTGAGAAGGGAAACTGAGTCCACTTCACATTTGATGGTGTGTGAGAACAGGAAACTGAGTCCGTCCACATTTGATGGTGGGTGAGTACGCTGAAACTGAGTCCATGTCCACATTTGATGGTTTGTGAGAACGGGAAACTGAGTCCACTTCCACATTTGATGGTTTGTGAGAACGGGAAACTGAATCACGTCCACATTTGATGGTTTGTGAGAACGGGAAACCTGAGTCCACGTCACATTTGATGAGGGCAAGAACGGGAAATTGGGTTCACGTCACATTTGATGGTGGGCAGAACGTGGAAACTGGGTCCACATCCACAAATGATGGTGGGTGAGCAGGAAACTGAGTCCACATCCATTTGATGGTGGGTGAGAAGGGAAACTGGGTCCACGTCACATTTGATGTGGGTGAGAATGGGGAAACTGAGTCACATCCACATTTGATGGTGAGAACAGAGGAAACTGAGTCCACATCACATTTGATGGTGGGCAAGGACGTTGAAACTAGTTCCACGTCCACATTTGATGGTGGGCGAGATCACGTCCACATTTCATGTTTGGTGAGAACTGAGGAAACTGAGTCCGTCCACATTTGATGGTGGGCGAGATCACGTCCACATTTCATGTTTGGTGAGAACTGAGGAAACTGAGTCCACATCCACAAATGATGGTGGGTGAGCAGGAAACTGAGTCCACTTCCACATTTGATGGTGGGTGAGTACGCTGAAACTGAGTCCACTTCCACATTTGATGGTGAGAACAGAGGAAATTGAGTCCAGATCCACATTTGATGGTTTGTGAGAACGGGAATCTGAGTCCAATTTCACATTTGATGGTTGGTGAGAACAGAGGAAATTGAGTCCACGTCCATTTGATGGTGGGTGAGAGCAGGAAACTGAGTCCACATCCATTTGATGGTGGGTGAGCAGGAAACTGAGTCCACTTCACATTTGATGGTGCGTGAGAACGGGAAACTGAGTCCATGTCCACATTTGATGGTGCGTGAGAACGGGAAACTGAGTCCATCCACATTTGATGGTGCGTGAGAACGGGAATCTGAGTCCACATCACATTTGATGGTTTGTGAGAACGGGAAAACTCAATCCACGTCCACATTTCATGTTTGGTGAGAACTGAGGAAACTGAGTCCACTTCCACATTTGATGATGGGTGAGAACAGGAAACTGAGTCCACTTCCACATTTGATGGTGCGTGAGAACGGGAATCTGAGTCCAATTTCACATTTGATGGTGGGCAAGAACGTGGAAACTGGGTCCGTCCACATTTGATGTTGGGAGAGATCAGGAAACTGAGTCCACTTCCACATTTGATGGTGAGAACAGGAGAAACTGAGTCCACATCCACATGTGATGTTGGGTGAGAACAGAGGAATCTGAGTCCACATCACATTTGATGGTGTGAGAACAGGGCAAACTCAGTCACGTCCACATTTCATGTTTGGTGAGAACTGAGGAAACTGAGTCCACTTCCACATTTGATGGTCGGTGAGAACCGGCAAACTCAGTCCACGCCCACATTTGATGGTGGGCGAGATCACGTCCACATTTCATGT
>DAKLCV010000209.1:0-15762 GCA_030247045.1 Colobus guereza
GACTTCATCACGCAGAGTTCCACCTTCCTTCTTGCAACAGTTTGCCAAGACTGTTGTCGAGATTCTGCAAAGTGATATTTGGGAGCTCATTGAGGCTATGGTGAAAAGGAAATTTCATCAGTTAAAAACTGGAGAGAAGCTTTCTGAGAAACTGCTTTGTGATGTGAATGCAACTATCAGAGTTACACGTTTCTCTTCAGTGATCAGTTTGCTCACACAGTTCTCTTGAAATCTGCAATGGGATAGTTCTAAGCGCAAAGAAGCCTACAGTGACAAAGGAAATATTTTTAGATGAAAACTAGAAAGAAGCTTTACTAGGAACTTCTTGGTGATGTGTGAATTCAACTCACAGAGTTACACTTGTGTTTCATGGAGCAGGCCACTAACACTCTCTTTGAGGAATCTGGGAAGGGCTGCCATGGATAGCACTCAGGTCGGCGCTGATAAAGGAAATTTAATCAGTTAAAAATTGGAGAGAAATTTTCTGAGAAACTTCTTTGTGATGTGTGAATTCAACTCACAGAGTTACACTTCTGTTTCATGGAATAGGCCACTAACACTTTCTTTGAGGAATCTGAGAAGGGCTGCTTTGTATAGCATTGAGGTCTGCGTTGATAAAGGAAATATCGTCACTGAAGAATTGGAAAGAAGCTTTCTGAGAAACTGCTTTGTGATCTGTGAATTTGACTCACAGAGTTACACTTATGTTTCATGGAGCAGTTTGCTAACACTCTTTTGGTGGAATCTGCAAAGTGATATTTGGGAGCCATTGGGGTCTGTGGTGAAAAGGAAATATCCTCCAATAATAACTGAGAGAAGGTTTCTGAGAAACTTCTTTGTGATGTGAATTCATCACAGAGTTACAGCTTAGTCCTCAGGAAGCAGTTTGCTAACACAGTTTTCTTGAAATCTGCAAAGTGATATTTGGGAGCTCATTGAGGCTATGGTGAAAAGGAAATATCATCAGAGAACTGGAAGAAGCTTTCTGAGAAACTTCATTGTGATGTGTGAATGCAACTACCAGAGTTACACGTTTCTCTTCAGTGGTCAGTTTGCAAACACAGTTTTCTTGAAATCTGCAATGGGATACTTCTAAGCACAAAGAAACTTACCGTGATAAAGGAAATATTTTTGATGAAAATTACAAAGAAGCTTTCTTAGAAACTTCTTTGTGATGTGAATTCAACTCACAGAGTTACACTTGTGTTTCATGGAGCAGGCCACTAACACTCTTTCAGGAACCTGGGAAGGGCTGCAATAGATCGCATTGAGGCCTGGGTTGATAAAGGAAATTTCATCAGTTAAAAACTGGAGAAGCTTTCTGAGAAACTTCTTTGTGATGTGAATTCAACTCACAGAGTTACACTTATGTTTCATGGAATAGGCCACTAACACTTTCTTTGAGGAATCTGAGAAGGGCTGCTTTGGATAGCATTGAGGCCTGTGTTGATAAAGGAAATACCGTTAGTGAAGAACTGGAGAAGCTTTCTGAGAAACTGCTTTGTGATCTGTGAATTTGTCTCACAGAGTTACAGCTTAGTCCTCAGGAAGCAGTTTGCTAACACTCTTTGGTGGAATCTGCAAAGTGATATTTGGGAGCCCATTGGGGTCCATGGTGAAAAAATATCGTCCAATAATAACTAGAGAAGGTTTCTGGAGATTGCTTTCAGATGTGTGACTTCATCACGCAGAGTTCCACCTTCCTTCTTGCAACAGTTTGCTAAGACTGTTGTCGTGGATTCTGCAAAGTGATATTTGGGAGCTCATTGAGGGCTATGGTGAAAAAGGAAGTTTCCTCAGAGAGAAGCTGGAAAGAAGACTTCTGAGAACTTGCATTGTGATGTGTGAATGCAACTACCAGAGTTACACGTTTCTCTTCAGTGGTCAGTTTGCAAACACAGTTTTCTTGAAATCTGCAATGGGATACTTCTAAGCACAAAGAAACTTACCGTGATAAAGGAAATATTTTTTGATGAAAATTACAAAGAAGCTTTCTTAGAAACTTCTTTGTGATGTGTGAATTCAACTCACAGAGTTACACTTGTGTTTCATGGAGCAGGCCACTAACACTCTCTTTCAGGAACCTGGGAAGGGCTGCAATAGATCGCATTGAGGCCTGGGTTGATAAAGGAAATTTCATCAGTTAAAAACTGGAGAGAAGCTTTCTCAGAAACTTCTTTGTGATGCGTGAATTCAACTCACAGAGTTACCCTTATGTTTCATGGAATAGGCCACTAACACTTTCTTTGAGGAATCTGAGAAGGGCTGCTTTGGATAGCATTGAGGCCTGTGTTGATAAAGGAAATACCGTTAGTGAAGAACTGGAGAGAAGCTTTCTGAGAAACTACTTTGTGATCTGTGAATTTGTCTCACAGATTTACAGCTTAGTCCTCAGGAAGCAGTTTGCTAACACTCTTTCGGTGGAACCTCGAAAGTGATATTTGGGAGCCCATTGGGGTCCATGGTGAAAAAGGAAATATCGTCCAATAATAACTAGAGAGAAGGTTTCTGGGAGATTGCTTTCAGATGTGTGACTTCATCACGCAGAGTTCCACCCTTCCCTTCTTGCAACAGTTTGCTAAGACTGTTGTCGTGGATTCTGCAAAGTGATATTTGGGAGCTCATTGAAGGCTATGGTGAAACAGGAAGTTTCCTCAGAGAGAAGCTGGGAAGAAGCCTACTGAGAACCTGCATTGCGCTGTGTGAAGGCAACTACCAGAGTTACACGTTTCTCTTCAGTGGTCAGTTTGCTAACACAGTTTTCTTGAAATCTGCAATGGGATATTTCTAAGCGCAGAGAAGCTTACAGTGACAAAGGAAATATTTTTAGATGAAAACTAGAAAGAAGCTTTCTTAGAAACCTGTTGGTGATGTGTGAATTCAACTCACAGAGTTACACTTGTGTTTCATGGAGCAGGCCACTAACACTCTCTTTGAGGAACCTGGGAATGTGTGCTATGGAGAACATTGAGGCCTGCGCTGATAAAGGAAATTTCATCAGTTAAAAACTGGAGAGAAGCTTTCTTAGAAATTTCTTTGTAATGCGAGAATTCAACTGACAGAGTTACAATTTTGTTTCATGGGGCAGGCCAGTAACACTCTCTTTGAGGAATCTGAGAAGGGCTGCTTTGGATAGCATTGAGGCCTGCGCTGATAAAGGAAATATCATCAGTGAAAACCTGGAAAGAATCTTTCTAAGAAACTGCTTTGTGAAGGGTGAATTCATTTCCCAGAGTTACACCACTCTTTCATGGAGGAGTTTGCTAGCACTGATTTTCTGGAATCTCAGAAGTGACATGCTGGATATCGTGGAATCCCGTGCTGAATAATGACATATCTTCAGACAAATCTGCAGAGAAGCCTTCTCAGAAACTTCTTGGTTGTGGGTGAATTCAGCTCACAGTGTTTCCTCATGGTTTTCATTGAGAAGCTTGCTAAGAGCGTTTTCGCAGAATCTGCAAAAGGACACATTGTGGCGCTCCGAGACCACAAATAAACTCAGCTCCAAAAGAAAGAGACTTTCTGAGAAACGGCATTGTGCTGTGTGAATTCAACTCATTGAGTTCCAGTTGTATTTCATGGAGCTGATGGCTAGCCCCGGTTTGGTGGAATCTGAGAACTGATATTTCGGATCCCTTTGAAGATATAGGGCCAAAGGAAATCTCCGCCGATACAAATGAGAAAGAAGCTTTCTGAGAGACTGCTTTGTGATCTGTGAATTTGTCTCAGAGTGTTGCAGCTTAGTCCTCAGGAAGCAGTTTTCTAACACTCTTTTGGTGGAATCTGCAAAGTGATATTTGGGTGCCCACTGGGGTCCATGGTGGAAAAGGAAATATCGTACAATAATACCTAGAGAGAAGGTTTCTGGGAGATTGCTTTCTGATGTGTGACTTCATCAGGCAGAGTTCCACCTTTCCCTTCTTGCAACAGTTTGCTAAGACTGTTGTCGTGGATTCTGCAAAGTGATATTTGGGAGGTCATTGAGGGCTATGGTGAAAAAGGAAGTTTCCTCAGAGAGAAGATGGAAAGAAGCCTTCTGAGAAACTTCTTTGTGATGTGAATTCAACTCACAGAGTTACACGTTTCTCTTCAGTGGTCAGTTTGCTAACACAGTTTTCTTGAAATCTGCAATGGGATACTTCTAAGCGCAAAGAAGCTTACGGTGACAAAGGAAATATTTTAGATGAAAACTAGAAAGAAGCTTTCTTAGAAACTTCTTGTGATGTGTGAATTCAACTCACAGAGTTACACTTGTGTTTCATGGAGCAGGCCACTAACACTCTCTTTGAGGAACCTGGGAAGGGCTCCTCTGGATAGCATTGAGGCCTGCGCTGATAAAGGAAATTTCATCATTGAAAACTGGAGAAACTTTCTGAGAAACTTCTTTGTGATTGTGAATTCAACTCACAGAGTTACACTTATGTTTCATGGAATAGGCCACTAACACTTTCTTTGAGGAATCTGTGAAGGGCTGCTTTGGATAGCTTTGAGGCCTGCGTTTATGAAGGAAATATCATCAGTGAAGAACTGGAAAGAAGCTTTCTGAGAAACTGCTTTGTGATCTGTGAATTTGTCTCACAGAGTTACAGCTTAGTCCTCAGGAAGCAGTTTGCTAACACTCTTCTGGTGGAATCTGCAAAGTGATATTTGGGAGCCCATTGGGGTCCATGGTGAAAAAGGAAATATCGTCCAATAATAACTAGAGAAGGTTTCTGAGATTGCTTTCTGATGTGTGACTTCATCACAGAGTTCCACCTTCCTTCTTGCAACAGTTTGCTAAGACTGTTTCGTGGATTCTGCAAAGTGATATTTGGGAGCTCATTGAGGGCTATGGTGAAAAGGAAGTTTCCTCAGAGAGAAGCTGGAAAGAAGCCTTCTGGGAACCTGCATTGCGATGTGTGAATGCAGCTACCAGAGTTACGTTTCTCTTCAGTGATCAGTTTGCTAACACAGTTTTCTTGAAATCTGCAATGGGATACTTCTAAGCACAAAGAAGCTTATGGTGAGAAAGGAAATATTTTTAGATGAAAACTAGAAAGAAGCTTTCTTAGAAACTTCTTGGTGATGTGAATTCAACTCACAGAGTTACACTTGTGTTTCATGGAGCAGGCCACTAACACTCTCTTTGAGGAAACTGGGAAGCGCTGCTATGTATAGCATTGAGGCCTGCGCACATAAAGGAAATTCCATCATTAAAAACTGGAGAGAACATTTCTGAGAAACTTCTTGTGATGCGTGAATTCAACTCACAGAGTTACACTTGTGTTTCATGGAGCAGGCCACTAACACTCTCTTTGAGGAATCTGAGAAGGGCTGCTTTGGATAGCATTGAGGCCTGCGCTGATAAAGGAAATATCATCAGTGAAAACTGGAAAGAAGCTTTCTGAGAAACTGCTTTGTGATCTGTGAATTTGTCTCACAGAGTTACAGCTTAGTCCTCAGGAAGCAGTTTGCTAACACTCTTTTGGTGGAATCTGCAAAGTGATATTTGGGAGCATTGGGGTCCATGGTGAAAAGAAATTATCGTCCAATAATAACTAGAGAAGGTTTCTGAGATTGCTTTCTGATGTGTGACTTCATCACAGAGTTCCACCTTCCTTCTTGCAACAGTTTGCTAAGACTGTTGTCGTGGATTCTGCAAAGTGATATTTGGGAGGTCATTGAGGGCTATGGTGAAAAAGGAAGTTTCCTCAGAGAGAAGATGGAAAGAAGCCTTCTGAGAGCTTCCATTGCGAGGTGTGAATGCAACTACTAGAGTTACACGTTTCTCCTCAGTGGTCAGTTTGCTAACACAGTTTTCTTGAAATCTGCAATGGGATACTTCTAAGCGCAAAGAAGCTTACGGTGACAAAGGAAATATTTCAGATGCAAACTAAAAGGAAGCTTTCTTAGAAACCTCTTGTTGATGTGTGAGTTCAACTCACAGAATTACACTTGTGTTCCATGGAGCAGGCCACTAACACTCTCCCTGAGGAGCCTGGGAAGGGCTCCTCTGGATAGCATTGAGGCCTGCGCTGATAAAGGATATTTCATCATTGAAAACTGGAGAGAAACTTTCTGAGAAACTTCTTTGTGATTCGTGAATTCAACTCACAGAGTTACACTTATGTTTCATGGAATAGGCCACTAACACTTTCTTTGAGGAATCTGTGAAGGGCTGCTTTGGATAGCTTTGAGGCCTGCGTTTATGAAGGAAATATCATCAGTGAAGAACTGGAAAGGAGCTTTTTGAGAAACTGCTTTGTGATCTCTGAATTTATCTCACAGAGTTACAGCTTAGTCCTCAGGAAGCAGTTTGCTAACACTCTTCTGGTGGAATCTGCAAAGTGATATTTGGGAGCCCGTTGTGGTCCATGGTGAAAAAGAAAATATCGTCCAATAATAACTAGAGAGACGATTTAGGGGAGATTGCTTTCTGATGTGTGACTTCATCACACAGAGTTCTACACTTCCCTTTTGCAACAGTTTGCTAAGACTGTTTCGTGGATTCTGCAAAGTGATATTTGTGAGCTCATTGAGGGCTATGGTGAAAAGGGAAGTTTCCTCAGAGAGAAGCTGGAAAGAAGCCTTCTGGGAACCTGCATTGCGATGTGTGAATGCAGCTACCAGAGTTAAACGTTTCTCTTCAGTGATCAGTTTGCTCACACAGTTCTCTTGAAATCTGCAATGGGATACTTCTAAGCACAAAGAAGCTTATGGTGAGAAAGGAAATATTTTTAGATGAAAATTAGAAAGAAGCTTTCTTAGAAACTTCTTGGTGATGTGGGAATTCAACTCACAGAGTTACACTTGTGTTTCATGGAGGAGGCCACTAACACTCTCTTTGAGGAAACTGGGAAGCGCTGCTATGTATAGCATTGAGGCCTGCGCACATAAAGGAAATTCCATCATTAAAAACTGGAGAGAACATTTCTGAGAAACTTCCTTGTGATGCGTGAATTCAACTCACAGAGTTACACTTGTGTTTCATGGAGCAGGCCACTAACACTCTCTTTGAGGAGTCTGAGAAGGGCTGCTTTGGATAGCATTGAGGCCTGCGCTGATAAAGGAAATATCATCAGTGAAAAACTGGAAAGAAGCTTTCTGAGAAACTGCTTTGTGATCTGCGAATTTGTCTCACAGAGTTACAGCCTAGTCGTCAGGAAGCAGTTTGCTAACACTCTGTTGGTGGAATCTGCAAAGTGATATTTGGGAGTACATTGGGGTCCATGGTGAAAAAGAAATTATCGTCCAATAATAACGAGAGAGAAGGTTTTTGGGAGATTGCTTCCTGATGCGTGACTTCATCACGCAGAGTTCCACCCTTCCCTTCTTGCCACAGTTTGCTAAGACTATTGTTGTGGATTCTGCAAAGTGATATTTCGGAGCTGATTGAAAGCTCTGGTGAAAAAGGAAGTTTCCTCAGAGAGAAGCTGGAAAGAAGCCTTCTGAGAACCTGCATTGTGCTGTGTGAATGCCGCTACCAGAGTTACACGTTTCTTTTCAGTGGTCAGTTTGCTAACACAGTTTTCTTGAAATCTGCAATGGGATACTTCTAAGCGCAAAGAAGCTTACGGGGACAAAAGAAATATTTTTAGATGAAAACTAGAAAGAAGCTTTCTTAGAAACTTCTTGGTGATGTGTGAATTCAACTCACAGAGTTACACTTGAGTTTCATGGAGCAGGCCACTAACACTCTCTTTGAGGGATCTGAGACGGGCTGCTTTGGATAGCATTGAGGCCTGTGCTGATAAAGGAAATATCATCAGAGAAAAACTGGAAGGAAACGTTCTGAGAAACTGCTTTGTGAAGCGTGAATTCATTTCCCAGTGTTACAGCACTCTTTCATGGAGGAGTTGGCTAGCACTGATTTTCTGGAATCTCAGAATTGACATCCTGGATATCGTGGAATCCCATGCTGAATAATGACATATCTTCAGACAAATCTGCAGAGAAGCCTTCTCGGAAACTTCTTAGTTGTGGGTGATTTCTGCTCACAGTTTTTCCTCATGGTTTTCATTGAGAAGCTTGCTAAGATCGTTTTCGCAGAATCTGCAAAAGGACACACGGTGGCGCTCCGAGACCACAAATAAACTCATCTCCCAGAGAAAGAGGCTTTCTGAGAAACGGCTTTGTGCTGTGTGAATTCAACTCATTGAGTTCCAGTTGCATTTCGTGGAGCTGATGGCTAGCCCCGGTTTGGTGGAATCTGAGAACTCATATTTCGGATCCCTTTCAAGAATATTGGGCCAAAGGAAATCTCCGCTGATACAAATGAGAAAGAAGCTTTCTGAGAAACTGCTTTGTGATCTTTGAATTTGGCTCACAGAGTTACAGCTTAGTCCTCAGGAAGCAGTTTTCTAACACTCTTTTGGTGGAATATGCAAAGTGACATTTGGGAGCCCACTGGGGTCCATGGTGAAAAAGGAAATATCGTCCAATAATGCCTACAGAGAAGGTTTATGGGAGATTGCTTTCTGATGTGTGACTTCATCACGCAGAGTTCCACCCTTCCCTTCTTGCAAGAGTTTGTGAAGACTGTTTTCGTGGATTCTGCAAAGTGATATTTGGGAACTCATTGAAGGCTATGGTGAAAAAGGAAGTTTCCTAAGAGAGAAGCTGGAAAGAAGCCTTCTGAGAACCTGCATTGCGATGTGTGAATGCAACTACCAGAGTTACACGTTTCTCTTCAGTGGTCAGTTTGCTAACACAGTTTTCTTGAAATCTGCAATGGGATACTTCTAAGTGCAGAGAAGCTTACGGTGAGAAAGGAAATATTTTAGATGAAAACTAGAAAGAAGCTTCTAGAAACTTCTTGGTGATGTGAATTCAACTCACAGAGTTACACTTGTGTTTCATGGAGCAGGCCACTAACACTCTCTTTGAGGAATCTGGGAAGGGCTGCTATGGATAGCATTGAGGCCTGCTGATAAAGGAAATTTCATCAGTTAAAAACTGGAGAAGCTTTCTGAGAAACTTCTTTGTGATGTGAATTCAACTCACAGAGTTACACTTATGTTTCATGGAATAGGCCACTAACACTTTCTTTGAGGAATCTGAGAAGGGCTGCTTTGGATAGCATTGAGGCCTGCTGATAAAGGAAATATCATCAGTGAAAACTGGAAAGAAGCTTTCTGAAACTGCTTTGTGATCTGTGAATTTGTCTCACAGAGTTACAGCTTAGTCCTCAGGAAGCAGTTTGCTAACACTCTTTTGGTGGAAACTGCAAAGTGATATTTGGGAGCCCTTTGGGGTCCATGGTGAAAAGGAAATATCTTCCAATAATAACTAGAGAGAAGGTTGCTGGGAGATTGCTTTCTGATGTGTGACTTCATCACAGAGTTCCACCTTCCTTCTTGCAACAGTTTGCTAAGACTGTTGTCGTGGATTCTGCAAAGTGATATTTGGGAGCTCATTGAGGCTATGGTGAAAAGGAAGTTTCCTGAGAGAAGCTGGAAAGAAGCCTTCTGAGAACCTGCATTGCGATGTGTGAATGCAACTACCAGAGTTACACGTTTCTCTTCAGTGGTCAGTTTGCTAACACAGTTTTCTTGAAATCTGCAATGGGATACTTCTAAGTGCAGAGAAGCTTACGGTGAGAAAGGAAATATTTTTAGATGAAAACTAGAAAGAAGCTTCCCTAGAAACTTCTTGGTGATGTGTGAATTCAACTCACAGAGTTACACTTGTGTTTCATGGAGCACGCCACTAACACTCTCTTTGAGTAATCTGGGAACGGCTGCCATGGATACCATTGAGGTCGGTGCTGATAAAGGAAATTTAATCAGTTAAAAATTGGAGAGAAACTTTCTGAGAAACTTCTTTGTGATGCGTGAATTCAACTCACAGAGTTACACTTATGTTTCATGGAATAGGCCACTAACACTTTCTTTGAGGAATCTGAGAAGGGCTGCTTTGTATAGCATTGAGGCCTGCGTTGACAAAGGAAATATCGTCACTGAAGAACTGGAAAGAAGCTTTCTCTGAAACTGCTTTGTGATCTGTGAATTTGTCTCACAGAGTTACAGCTTAGTCCTCAGGAAGCAGTTTGCTAGCACTCTTTTGGTGGAAACTGCAAAGTGATATTTGGGAGCCCTTTGGGGTCCATGGTGAAAAAGGAAATATCTTCCAATAATAACTAGAGAGAAGGTTGCTGGGAGATTGCTTTCTGATGTGTGACTTCATCACACAGATTTCCACCCTTCCCTTCTTGCAACAGTTTGCTAAGACTGTTGTCGTGGATTCTGCAAAGTGATATTTGGGAGCTCATTGAGGGCTATGGTGAAAAGGGAAGTTTCCTCAGAGAGAAGCTGGAAAGATGCCTTCTGATAACCTGCATTGTGATGTGTGTATGCCACTGCCAGAGTTACACGTTTCTCTTCAGTGGTCAGTTTGCTAACACAGTTTTCTTGAAATCTGCAATGGGAGAATTCTAAGTGCATAGAAGCTTACGGTGACAAAGGAAATATTTTTAGATGAAAACTAGAAAGAAGCTTTCTTGGAAACTTCTTGGTGATGTGCGAATTCAACTCACAGAGTTACACTTGTGTTTCATGGAGCAGGCCACTAAAACTCTCTTTGAGGGACCAGGGAAGGGCTGCTATGGATAGCATTGAGGCCTGCGCTGATAAAGGAATTTTCATCAGGTAAAAACTGTAGAGAAGCTTTCTGAGAAACTCTTTGTGATGTGTGAATTCAACTCACAGAATTACACTTGCTTTTCATGGAGGAGGCCACTAACAATCTCTTTGAGGAATCTGAGGAAGACTGCTTTGGATAGCATTCACGCCTGCGCTGATAAAGGAAATATCATCAGAGAAAACCTGGAAAGAAACATTCTGAGAAACTGCTTTGTGATCTGTGAATTTGTCTCACAGAGTTACAGCACACTTTCGTGGAGGAGTTTGCTAACACTCTTTTGGTGGAATCTGCAAAGTGATATTTGGGAG
This sequence comes from Colobus guereza, assembly GCA_030247045.1. Taxonomy (NCBI): domain Eukaryota; kingdom Metazoa; phylum Chordata; class Mammalia; order Primates; family Cercopithecidae; genus Colobus; species Colobus guereza. The sequence goes on from DAKLCV010000209.1 coordinate 10,929, forward strand.
CTCTTTGAGGGCTATGGTGAAAAAGGAAATATCTTCAGACAAATATGCAGGGAAGCCTTCTCAGAAACTTCTTGTTTGTGGATGAATTCAGCTCACAGTGTTTCCTCATGGTTTTCATTGAGAAGCTTGCTAAGAGCGTTTTCGCAGAATCTGCAAAAGGACACACGGTGGCGCTAGGAGACCACAAATAAACTCAGCTCCCAAAGAAAGAGGCTTTCTGAGAAAGGGCTTTGTGCTGTGTGAATTCAACTCACAGAGTTACACTTATGTTTCATGGAGCAGGCCACTAACACTCTTTTGGTGGAATCTGAGAACTCATATTTCGGATCCCTTTGAAGACTATAGGGAAAAAGGAAATCTCCACTGATACAAATGAGAAAGAAGCTTTCTGAGAAACTGCTTTGTGGTCTGTGAATTTGTCTCACAGAGTTCCAGCTTAGTCCTCAGGAAGCAGTTTGCTAACACTCTTTTGGTGGAATCTGCAAAGTGATATTTGGGAGCCCATTGGGGTCCATGGTGAAAAAGGAAATATCGTCCAATAATAACTAGAGAGAAGGTTTCTGAGATTGCTTTCTGATGTGCGACTTCATCACGCAGAGTTCCACCTTCCTTCTTGCAACAGTTTGCTAAGACTGTTGTCGTGGATTCTGCAAAGTGATATTTGGGAGCTCATTGAGGGCTATGGTGAAAAGGGAAGTTTCCTCAGAGAGAAGCTGGAAAGATGCCTTCTGATAACCTGCATTGTGATGTGTGTATGCCACTGCCAGAGTTACACGTTTCTCTTCAGTGGTCAGTTTGCTAACACAGTTTTCTTGAAATCTGCAATGGGAGAATTCTAAGTGCATAGAAGCTTACGGTGACAAAGGAAATATTTTTAGATGAAAACTAGAAAGAAGCTTTCTTGGAAACTTCTTGGTGATGTGCGAATTCAACTCACAGAGTTACACTTGTGTTTCATGGAGCAGGCCACTAAAACTCTCTTTGAGGGACCAGGGAAGGGCTGCTATGGATAGCATTGAGGCCTGCGCTGATAAAGGAATTTTCATCAGGTAAAAACTGTAGAGAAGCTTTCTGAGAAACTCTTTGTGATGTGTGAATTCAACTCACAGAATTACACTTGCTTTTCATGGAGCAGGCCACTAACAATCTCTTTGAGGAATCTGAGGAAGACTGCTTTGGATAGCATTCACGCCTGCGCTGATAAAGGAAATATCATCAGAGAAAACCTGGAAAGAAACATTCTGAGAAACTGCTTTGAAGCGTGAATTCATTTCCCAGTGTTACAGCACACTTTCGTGGAGGAGTTTGCTAGCACTGATTTTCTGGAATCTCAGAAGTGACATGCTGGATATCGTGGAATCCCACGCTGAATAATGACATATCTTCAGACAAATATGCAGGGAAGCCTTCTCAGAAACTTCTTGTTTGTGGATGAATTCAGCTCACAGTGTTTCCTCATGGTTTTCATTGAGAAGCTTGCTAAGAGCGTTTCAGAATCTGCAAAAGGACACACGGTGGCGCTAGGAGACCACAAATAAACTCAGCTCCCAAAGAAAGAGGCTTTCTGAGAAAGGGCTTTGTGCTGTGTGAATTCAACTCATTGAGTTCCATTTGTATTTCGTGGATCTGATGGCTAGCCCCGGTATGGTGGAATCTGAGAACTCATATTTCGGATCCCTTTGAAGACTATAGGGAAAAAGGAAATCTCCACTGATACAAATGAGAAAGAAGCTTTCTGAGAAACTGCTTTGTGGTCTGTGAATTTGTCTCACAGAGTTCCAGCTTAGTCCTCAGGAAGCAGTTTGCTAACACTCTTTTGGTGGAATCTGCAAAGTGATATTTGGGAGCCCATTGGGGTCCATGGTGAAAAAGGAAATATCGTCCAATAATAACTAGAGAGAAGGTTTCTGAGATTGCTTTCTGATGTGTGACTTCATCACAGAGTTCCAGCTTAGTCCTCAGGAAGCAGTTTGCTAACACTCTTTTGGTGGAATCTGCAAAGTGATATTTGGGAGCCCATTGGGGTCCATGGTGAAAAAGGAAATATCGTCCAATAATAACTAGAGAGAAGGTTTCTGGGAGATTGCTTTCTGATGTGCGACTTCATCACGCAGAGTTCCACCCTTCCCTTCTTGCAACAGCTTGCTAAGACTGTTGTCTTGGTTTCTGCAAAGTGATATTTGGGAGCTCTTTGAGGGCTATGGTGAAAAAGGAATTTTCCTCAGGGAGAAGCTGGAAACAAGCCTTCTGAGAACCTGCATTGCGATGTGTGAATGCAACTACGACAGTTACACTTTTCTCTTCAGTGGTCAGTTTGCTAACACAGTTTTCATGAAATCTGCAATGTGATAGTTCTTTTTTTTTATTTTTATTTTTTTTATTATACTTTAAGTTCTAGGGTACATGTGCATAACATGCAGGTTTGTTACATATGTATACTTGTGCCATGTTGTTGTGCTGCACCCATCAACTCGTCAGCACCCATCAATTCATCATTTATATCAGGTATAATTCCCCAATGCAATCCCTCCCACCTCCCCCATCCCCATGATAAGCCCCAGTGTGTGATGTTCCCCTTCCCGAGTCCAAGTGATCTCATTGTTCAGTTCCCACCTATGAGTGAGAACATGCGGTGTTTGGTTTTCTCTTCTTGTGATAGTTTGCTAAGAATGATGGTTTCCAGCTGCATCCATGTCCCTACAAATGACGCAAACTCATCCTTTTTAATGGCTGCATAGTATTCCATGGTGTATATGTGCCACATTTTCTTAATCCAGTCTTTCACTGATGGACATTTGGGTTGATTCCAAGTCTTTGCTATTGTGAATAGTGCCGCAATAAACATACGTGTGCATATGTCTTTGTAGTAGAATAATTTATAATCCTTTGGGTATATACCCAGTAGTGGGATGGCTGGGTCATATGGTACTTCTAGTTCTAGATCCTTGAGGAATCGCCATACTGTTTTCCATAATGGTTGAACTAGTTTACAATCCCACCAACAGTGTAAAAGTGCTCCTATTTCTCCACATCCTCTTCAACACCTGTTGTTTCCTGATTTTTTTAATGATGGCCATTCTAACTGGTGTGAGATGGTATCTCATTGTGGTTTTGATTTGCATTTCTCTGATGGCGAGTGATGATGAGCATTTTTTCATGTGTCTGTTGGCTGTATGAATGTCTTCTTTTGAGAAATGTCTGTTCATATCCTTTCCCCACTTTTTGATGGGTTTGTTTGTTTTTTCCTTGTATATTTGTTTGAGTTCTTTGTAGATTCTGGATATTAGCCCTTTGTCAGACGAGTAGATTGCAAAAATTTTCTCCCATTCTGTAGGTTGCCTGTTCACTCTGATGGTAGTTTCTTTTGCTGTGCAGAAGCTCTTTAGTTTAATGAGATCCCATTTGTCAATTTTGGCTTTTGCTGCCGTTGCTTTTGGTGTTTTAGACATGAAGTCCTTGCCCATGCCTATGTCCTGAATGGTACTACCTAGATTTTCTTCTAGTGTTTTTATGGTATTAGGTCTATCATTTGAGTCTCTAATCCATCTTGAATTAATCTTTGTATAAGGAGTAAGGAAAGGATCCAGTTTCAGCTTTCTACTTATGGCTAGCCAATTTTCCCAGCACCATTTATTAAATAGGGAATCCTTTCCCCATTTCTTGTTTCTCTCAGGTTTGTCAAAGATCAGATGGCTGTAGATGTGTGGTATTATTTCTGAGGACTCTGTTCTGTTCTATTGGTCTATAGCTCTGTTTTGGTACCAGTACCATGCTGTTTTGGTTACTGTAGCCTTGTAGTATAGTTTGAAGTCAGGTAGCGTGACGCCTCCAGCTTTGTCCTTTTGACTTAGGATTGTCTTGGCAATGCGGGCTCTTTTTTGGTTCCATATGAACTTTAAAGCAGTTTTTTCCAATTCTGTGAAGAAACTCATTGGTAGCTTGATGGGGATGGCATTGAATCTGTAAATAACCTGGGGCAGTATGGCCATTTTCACAATATTGATTTTTCCTATCCATGAGCATGGTATGTTCTTCCATTTGTTAGTGTCCACTTTTATTTCACTGAGCTGTGGTTTGTAGTTCTCCTTGAAGAGGTCCTTTACATCCCTTGTAAGTTGGATTCCTAGGTATTTTATTCTATTTGAAGCAATTGTGAATGGAAGTTCATTCCTGATTTGGCTCTCTGCTTGTCTGTTACTGGTGTATAAGAATGCTTGTGATTTTTGCACATTAATTTTGTATCCTGAGACTTTGCTGAAGTTGCTTATCAGCTTAAGGAGATTTTGGGCTGAGACGATGGGGTTTTCTAAATATACAATCATGTCATCTGCGAACAGGGACAATTTGACTTCTTCTTTTCCTAACTGAATACCCTTGATTTCTTTCTCTTGCCTGATTGCCCTAGCCAGAACTTCCAACACTATGTTGAATAGGAGTGGTGAGAGAGGGCATCCCTGTCTCGGGCCAGTTTTCAAAGGGAATTTTCCCAGTTTTTGCCCATTCAGTATGATATTAGCTGTGGGTTTGTCATAAATAGCTCTTATTATTTTGAGGTAGGTTCCATCAATACCGAATTTATTGAGCGTTTTTAGCATGAAGGGCTGTTGAATTTTGTCAAAAGCCTTTTCTGCATCTATTGAGATAATCATGTGGTTCTTGTCTTTGGTTCTGTTTATATGCTGGATTATGTTTATTGATTTGCGAATGTTGAACCAGCCTTGCATCCCAGGGATGAGGCCCACTTGATCAGGGTGGATAAGCTTTTTGATGTGCTGCTGAATCCGGTTTACCAGTATTTTATTGAGGATTTTTGCATCGATGTTCATCAGGATAT
>DAKLCV010000210.1:0-7500 GCA_030247045.1 Colobus guereza
CCGATGTTCCCTTAAGGCCAAGGTCTATTAAGTCAGCTTATGTTGAATGCGACCTGACCTGGAACTTGCCCACCAGGACAGTGGGCTCCCCTCTGGCCAGGGTAGGTCCAGAAATGCTGCCCACAAGTCACATCCTAGAATCAGGTATCCCAAGAGCCCGCTTGGTACTCTACCCCTGTAATTGTGCTGGTACCTAAAGTGCAAGACAAAGTCCCTTTATGTTTTCCTCTGCTTTTCTCAAGCAGAAGTGGTCTTACCCTAAAGCCAGTACATCTGGGAATGTGGTGAGTCACAACTGGATGCAGTAAGTCTCATGGTCTCACCCAAGACCCTCAAAATAGTACCTGGGTATCACTGGTGACTATTCAGGGCCCAAGGGCTAAATGCTATCGGGACTCAGACCTTCCCTTCCAGGCAGTGGGTTTCCTTCTGGCCCAGTGTGTATCTAGACGTATCGCCTGGGAGCTAGAGCCTGGAATGGGGCCTCACAACTCTGACCAGTACCCTATCCGCTATGGCTGAGCTGGTATCCAAAATGAAAACAAAATCCTCCGCACTCTTTTATCTTCTCTTCATGTGGAAGGAAGGAGTCTCTTTTGGAGCCACAATCTCTGAAGCAGGAAATGAGGAAATATTGTAATGTTCTGCTATAAACCATTTTTGTGATACTGCATGCCCTTAATTTATATTCTGATTACCAGTTTACACTAACATAAATATAGATTCAATATTTTCATATACTACACATATTGCAAGATTATGTGTGTGTGTGTATATATATATATGCGCATTTATCTTTGTGACAATTTGATAGTATAATAACAGTAGTTTCTATTATGTATTGGGGGGAACATACAAATTAGACAATCTACATAACTTCATAAAACAGTACCTGAGCCTTTTAAGTGATGTAAAGTTCTTGTTTAACCTAAAGCTAATAATGTGGAAACAGGCAAATTCAAGATATAGAACATTCTAAGGGACAATGGATCTGAGTTTTTAAAAATTATCACAATCATAGAAAAAATAATGTCAGGCATACAAGTCCTTGGCATTATTTTCAGATTGAAAGAATAAGAGTCATCATAACTAAATGCAAAATATGAACCTTGGTTGGACACTGGACTAAAAATTTAAGCAGCTATAAAAATGATTGGGGCAGTAATCAAGAAAATTTGAATATAAAATATGTATTAGATGATGGTAAATTAATGATAACTATTCTTATTGTTATGAAATTCAGACTAAAGTACTTAGGGGTGAGGTGTTAAGGTGTCTGTAATTTACTTTCAAGTGGTTCAGAAAAAAGAAAAGCAAAATGTGGCAAAATGTAAACAATTTGTGGTAGATCTAGGTGAAGTTATACAGGTATGCAATGGAATATTTTGGAATTTTTCAAACTAAAAAGTTAGGGAATATGCACCAAAAGGATTTTTAGTCTCCCAATTTTCTTGCCTTAAAAATGTAACACATTTGGGGAAAACAATGAATTTTTTGCAGTACTAGGGCTCCTCATAGAGTTGAATATACAAGTATTCACGGATTCAGTCATTGTGCATTTCATTCTTTTTCTGTATACTGACTACCTTGTTGAATATTGTGTCCACAGTACCTCGTGCAGTGCTTTGCATCTTGACCATGCAGTTTGGTGTCAAAAACTATTTGATTGTTTCTGGGCCTGCCTGCTATTGACCATGTGACCATGGTTATGCTACTCTACCTCTCTAAGTCTCAGCCTTTATGTCTATAAAATGGAAAGAAAATATTAATACCCCTCTTAGAAGGTTGTGGTGATGATTAGATGAGATATGTTCTCATTAAAGTGTCTGATAAGTTGTATGTTCTCAGTATATGATTGTGGATGTCACTGCTACATGTTTAGTAACTCTTTCTGTCTGTTTTTCTGTCTTTCTGTCTCTCTGTCTGTCTTTCTTTCTGTCTGTCTTTCTGTCCGTCTGTCTGTCTTTCTGTCTTTCTGTCTGTCTGTCTTTCTGTCTGCCTTTCTGTCCGTCTGTCTGTCTCTCTTTCTGCCTGTCTTTCTTTCTTTCTGTCTTTCTGGGTTTCTTTCTTTCTGTCTTTCTGTCTTTCTTTCTTTCTGTCTGTATTTCTGTCTTTCTGTCTGTATTTCTGTCCGTCTGTCTTTCTGTCTGTCTTTCTGTGTGTCCGTCTGTCTTTCTGTCCATCTGTCTTTCTGTCTTTCTTTCTTTCTCTCCATCTGTCTGTCTGTTTTTCTGTCCGTCTGTCTCTCTGTCTGTCTTTCTTTCTGTCTGTCTTTCTGTCCGTCTGTCTGTCTGTTCTTCTGTCTGTCTTTCTGTCCGTCTGTCTTTCTTTCTGTCTGTCTGTCTGTCTTTCTGTCTGTTTCTTTCTTTCTGTCTTTCTGTTTCTTTCTTTCTGTCTTTCTGTCTTTCTGTCTTTCTGTCTGTCTTTCTGTCTTTCTGTCTGTCTTTCTGTCCGTCTGTCTTTCTGTCTGTCTTTCTGTGTGTCCGTCTGTCTTTCTGTCCATCTGTCTTTCTGTCTTTCTTTCTGTCTCTCTGTCTTTCTGTCTGTCTGTCTTTCTGTCTGTCTGTCTGTCTGTCTGTCTGTCTGTCTTTCTGTCTGTCTTTCTGTCTTCTGTCTGTCTTTCTGTCTTTCTGTCCATCTGTCTTTCTGTCTTTCTTTCTGTCTTTCTGTCTTTCTGTCTGTCTTTCTGTCTGTCTTTCTGTCTGTCTGTCTGTCTTTCTGTCTGTCTTTCTTTCTTTCTGTCTGTCTTTCTGTCTGTCTTTCTGTCTTTCTGTCTGTCTTTCTGTCTTTCTGTCTTTCTGTCCATCTGTCTTTCTGTCTTTCTGTCTGTCTGTCTTTCTGTCTGTCTGTCTGTCTTTCTTTCTGTCTCTGTCTGTCTTTCTGTCTTTCTTTCTGTCTGTCTTTCTGTCTTTCTGTCTGTCTCTCTTTCTGTCTGTCTGTCGGTCTGTCTTTCTGTCTTTCTGTCCGTCTGTCTGTCTGTCTTTCTGTCTTTCTGTCTTTCTGTCCATCTGTCTGTCTTTCTGTCTGTTGGTCTTTCTGTCTTTCTGTCTGTCTTTCTCTTTCTGTCTGTCTTTCTGTCTTTCTGTGTGTCCGTCTGTCTTTCTGTCTTTCTTTCTGTCTGTCTTTCTGTCTCTGTCTGTCCGTCTGTCTGTCTTTCTGTCCGTCTTTCTGTCTGTCTTTCTTTCTGTCTTTCTGTCTTTATGTCCGTCTGTCTGTCTTTCTGTCCGTCTGTCTTTCTTTCTGTCTTTCTGTCTGTCTTTCTGTCCGTCTGTCTGTCCGTCTGTCTGTCTGTCTTTCTGTCCGTCTGTCTGCCTGTCTTTCTGTCCGTCTGTCTTTCTGTCTGTCTTTATGTCCGTCTGTCTGTCTGTCTGTTTTTCTGTCTGTCTTTCTGTCCGTCTGTCTCTCTGTCTGTCTTTCTGTCTGTCTTTCTGTCCATCTGTCTGTCTGTCTTTCTGTCTGTCTTTCTGTCCGTCTGTCTGTCTTTCTGTCTTTCCTTCTGTCTTTCTGTGTTTCCTTCTTTCTTTCTGTCTGTCGTTCTGTCTTTCTTTCTTTCTGTCTTTCTTTCTCTCTTTCTGTCCGTCTGTCTGTCCTTCTGTCCGTCTGTCTTTCTGTCCGTCTGTCTGTCTTTCTGTCTGTCTGTCTTTCTGTTTTTCTGTCCGTCTGTCTTTCTGTCTGTATTTCTGTCTGTCCTTCTGTCTGTCTCTCTGTCTTTCTGTCCGTGTCAATCTGTCTGTCTTTCTTTCTGTCTTTCTGTCCGTCTGTCTTTCTCTCTTTCTGTCTTTCTGTCCGTCTGTCTGTCTTTCTGTTCGTCTGTCTGTCTTTCTGTCCGTCTGTCTTTCTGTCTTTCTGTCCGTGTCAATCTGTCTGTCTTTCTTTCTGTCTTTCTGTCCGTCTGTCTTTCTGTCTGTCTTTCTGTCTTTCTGTCCGTCTGTCTGTCTTTCTGTCTGTCTTTCTGTCCGTCTGTCTGTCTTTCTTTCCATTGTCTGTCTTTCTGTCTGTCTGTATTTCTTTCTGTCCGTCTGTCCGTCTTTCCGTCTTTCTTTCTATCTGTCTTTCTGTCCGTCTGTCTGTCTTTCTGTCTGTTTGTCTTTCTGTCTTTCTGTCCGTCTGTCTGTCTTTCTGTCCGTCTGTCTGTCTGTCTGTTTTTCTGTCCGTCTGTCTGTCTTTCTGTCTGTCTTTCTGTCTGTCTTTCTGTCTGTATTTCTGTCTTTCTGTCCGTCTGTCTGTCTTTCTGTCTTTCTTTCTGACTGTCTTTGTGTCCCTCTGTCTGTCTTTCTGTCCGTCTGTCTGTCTTTCTGTCTGTCTTTCTGTCCGTCTGTCTGTCTTTCTGTCTTTCTGTCCGTCTGTGTGTCTTTCTGTCTTTCTGTCCATCTGTCTGTCTTTCCGTCTGTCTGTCTTTCTGTCTGTCTGCCTGTCTTTCTGTCTGTCTTTCTGTATGTCTTTCTGTCTTTCTGTCCGTCTGTCTGTCTGTCCGTCTGTCTTTCTGTCTTTCCTTCTGTCTTTCTGTGCTTCTTTCTTTCTTTCTTTCTGTCTGTCTGTCTTTCTTTTTGTCTCTCTTTCTATCCGTCTGTCTGTCTTTCTGTCCGTCTGTCCGTCTGTCTGTCTTTCTGTCCGCCTGTCTGTTTGTCGGTCTTTCTGTCCGTCTGTCTTTCTGTCCATCTGTCTGTCTGTCTTTCTGTCCGTCTGTCTGTCTGTCTTTCTGTCTGGCTTTCTGTCTTTCTGTCTGTCTGTCTTTCTGTCCGTCTGTCTTTCTGTCTGTCCTTCTGTCTTTCTGTCCATCTGTCTGTCTTTCTTTTCGTCTATTTTTCTGTCCGTCTGTCTGTCTTTCTGTCTGCCTGTCCTTCTGTCGTTCTGTCCGTCTGTCTGTCTTTCTGTCCGTCTGTGTGTCTTTTTGTCTTTCTGTCTGTCTTTCTGTTTGTCCGTCTGTCTGTCTTTTTCTTTCTTTCTGTCTTTCTGTCTGTCTGTCCGTCTGTCTGTCTTTCTGTCGGTCTGTCTGTGTGTCTGTCTGTCTGTCTTTCTGTTTTTCTGTCTGTCTTTCTGTCTGTCTGTCTTTCTGTCTGTCTGTGTTTCTGTCTGTCTTTCTGTCTGTCTTTCTTTCTGTCTGTCTGTCTTTCTGTCTGTCCATCCGTCTGTCTTTCTGTCCGTCTTTCTGTCCGTCTGTCTTTCTGTCTATCTTTATGTCCATCTGTCTGTCTTTGTCTGTTTTTCTGTCTGTCTTTCTGTCCGTCTGCCTGTCTTTCTGTCTTTCTGTCCGTCTGTCTGTCTTTCTGTCTGTCTTTCTGTCCGTCTGTCTGTCTTTCTGTCCGTCTCTCTTTCTGTCTTTCCTTTTGTCTTTCTGTGTTTCTTGCTTTCTTTCTGTCTGCCTTTCTGTCTTTCTTTCTGTCTGTCTGTCTGTCTGTCTGTCTTTCTGTCTTTCTCTCTGTCTGTTTTTCTGTCTTTCTGTCCGTCTGTCTGTCTTTCTGTGTGTCTGTCCTTCTGTCTTTCTGTCTGTCTTTCTGTCTGTCTGTCTTTCTATCTTTCTGTCTTTCTGTCCGTCTGTCTGTCTTTCTGTCCGTCTTTCTGTCTGTCTGTCCTTCTGTCTGTCTTTCTGTCCGTCTGTCTGTCTTTGTTTCTGTCTGTCTTTCTGTTTTTCTGTCCCTCTGTCTTTATGTCTGTCTTTCTTTCTGTACGTCTGTCTGTCTTTCTGTCCATCTGTCTTTCTCTTTCTGTCCGTCTTTCTGTCTGTCTGTCTTTCTGTCCATCTGTCTGTCTTTCTGTATGTCTTTCTATCTGTCTTTCTGTCCGTCTGTCTTTCTGTCTGTCTGTCTTTCTGTCTTTCTGTCCGTCTGTCTGTCTGTCTTTCTTTCTGTCTGTCTTTCTGTCTTTCTGTCCGTCTCTGTCTGTCTTTCTGTCTGTCTTTCTGTCCGTCTGTCTTTCTGTCCGTCTGTCTGTCTTTCTGTCCGTCTTTCTGTCTTTCTGTCCGTCTTTCTGTCTTTCTGTCCTTCTGTCTGTCTTTCTGTCTGTCTTTCTGTCTGTCTTTCTGTCTGCCTGTCTTTCTGTCTTTCCTTCTGTCTTTCTGTGTTTCTTTCTTTCTGTCTCCCTTTCTGTCTTTCTTTCTGTCTGTCTTTCTGTCTTTGACTGTCTTTCTGTCCATCTTTCTGTCCATCTGTCTGTCTGTCTTTCTGTCTGTCTGTCTTTCTGTCTGTCTATCTTTCTGTCTTTCTGTCCGTCTGTCTTTCTGTCCGTCTTTCTGTCTGTCCTTCTGTCCGTCTTTCTGTCTGTCTTTCTTTCTGTCCGTCTGTCTGTCTGTCTTTCTGTCTGTCTATCTTTCTGTCTTTCTGTCCGTCTGTCTTTCTGTCCGTCTTTCTGTCTGTCCTTCTCTCTTTCTGTCCATCTGTCTGTCTGTCTTTGTTTCCGTCTTTCTGTCTGTTTCTCTGTCCCTCTGTCTTTCTGTCTTTCTTTCTGTCCGTCTGTCTGTCTCTCTTTCTGTCCGTCTGTCTTTCTGTCTGTCTGTCTTTCTGTCTTTCGGTCCGTCTGTCTGTCTTTCTGTCTGTCTTTCTGTCCGTCTGTCTGTCTTTCTTTCTGTCCGTCTGTCTTTCTGTCTCTATTTCTATCTGTCTTTCTGTCCGTCTGTTTGTCTGTCTTTCTGTCTGTCTGTCTTTCTTTCTGTCTTTCTTTCTGTCCGTCTCTGTCTGTCTTTCTGTCTGTCTGTTTGTCTTTCTCTCCGTCTTTCTGTCCGTCTGTCTTTCTGTCTTTCTGTCCGTCTGTCTGTCTGTCTTTCTGTCTGTCTTTCTTTCTGTCTGTCTTTCTGTCTTTCTGTCCGTCTTTCTGTCTTTCTGTCCGTCTGTCTGTCTGTCTTTCTGTCTTTCTGTCCGTCTGTCTGTCTTTCTGTCCGTCTGTCTGTCTGTCTTTCTGTCTGTCTGTCTGTCTTTCTGTCTGTCTGTCTTTCTGTCTGTCCTGTCTTTCTGTCTGTCTTTCTGTCTGTCTTTCTGTCTTTCTTTCTGTCTGTCTTTCTGTCTTTCTGTCTGTCTTTCTTTCTGTCTGTCTTTCTGTCTTTCTGTCCATCTGTCTGTCTGTCTTTCTGTCTTTCTGTCTTCTGTCTTTCTGTCTGTCTTTCTGTCTATCTGTCCGTCTGTCTGTCTGTCTTTCTGTCTGTCTTTCTATCTTTCTGTCTTTCTTGTCTGTCTTTCTGTCTGTCTGTCTTTCTGTCTCTGTCTGTCTTTCTGTCTTTCTGTCTTTCTGTCTGTCTTTCAGTCTTTCTGTCTGTCTGTCTGTCTTTCTGTCCGTCTGTCTGTCTTTCTGTCCGTCTTTCTGTCTGTCTTTCTTGTCTGTCTTTCTGTGTTTCTTTCTTTCTTTCTGTCTGTCTTTCTGTCCGTCTGTCTTTCTTTCTTTCTGTCTTTCTGTGTTTCTTTCTTTCTGTCTTTCTGTCTTTCTTTCTTTCTGTCTGTCTTTCTGTCTGTCTGTCTGTCTTTCTGTCCGTCTGTCTTTCTGTCTGTCTTTCTGTCTGTCCTTCTGTCTTTC
>DAKLCV010000210.1:12500-15734 GCA_030247045.1 Colobus guereza
GGAACTGGGTAATAGGCAGGCAGACGTTGGAACAGTTTAGAGGGCTCAAAGAAGGCAGGAAAATGTGATGTTTGGAGCTTCCTCATGACTTGGAAGGCTCAGAAGACAGGAAGATGTGGGAAAGTTTGGAACTTCCTAGAGACTTGTTGAATGGCTTTGACCAAAATGCTGATAGTGATATGGACAATAAAGTCCAGGCTGAGGTGGTCTCAGATGGAGATGAGGAACTTGTTGGGAACTGGAGTAAAGGTGACTCTTGTTATGTTTTAGCAAAGAGACTGGTGGCATTTTGCCCTGCCCTAGAGATTGTGGAAACTTTGAACTTGAGAGAGATGATTTAGGGTATCTGGTGGAAGAAATTTCTAAGCAAAGCATTCAAGAGGTGACTTGGGTGCTGTTAAGGCATTCAGTTTTAAAGGAAGCAGAGCATAAAAGTTTGGAAAATTTGCAGCCTGATGATGTGATAGAAAAGAAAACCCATTTTCTGAGGAGAAATTCAAGCTGGCTGCAGAAATTTGCATAAGTAATGAGGAGCCAAATGTTAATCACCAAGACAATGGGAAAAATGTCTCCAGGGCATGTCAGAGACTTCACAGCCCCTCCATCACAGGCCCAGAGGCCTAGGAGGAAAAATGGTTTTGGGCCAGCCCAGGGTCCCCTGCTGTGTGCAGCCTAGGGACTTGGTGCCCTGTGTCCCAGCCACTCCAGCCATGGCTGAAAGGGGCCAAGATAGCTTGGGCTGTGGCTTCAGAGGTGCAAGCCCCAAGCCTTGGCAGCTTCCACATGGTGTTGAGCCTGTGGGTGCACAGAAGTCAAGAATTGAGTTTGGGAACCTCCACCTAGATTTCAGAAGATGTATGGAACGTCTTTCTTTCTGTCTGTCTGTCTTTCTTGTCTGTCTTTCTGTCTGTCTGTCTGTCTGTCTTTCTGTCTGTCTCTTTCTGTCCGTCTGTCTGTCTTTCTGTCTGTCTTTCTTTCTGTCTGTCTGTCTGTCTTTCTGTCCATCTGTCTGTCTGTCTTTCTGTCTTTCTGTCCGTCTGTCTTTCTGTCTGTCTTTCTGTCTCTGTCTGTCTGTCTGTCTTCTTTCTTGTCTGTCTTTCTTTCTGTCTGTCTTTCTGTCTGTCTCTCTGTCTCTCTGTCTTTCTGTCTGTCTGTCTGTCTTTCTGTCTTTCTGTCTGTCTGTCTTTCTGTCTGTCTTTCTGTCTGTCTGTCTGTCTGTGTTTCTGTCTTTCTTTCTGTCTTTCTGTCTTTCTGTCGGTCTTTCTGTCTGTCTTTCTGTCTTTCAGTCTTTCTGTCTGTCTGTCTTTCTGTCTGCCTTCCTGTCTGTCTGTCTTTCTTTCTGTCTGTCTTTCTATCTTTCTGTCTGTCTTTCTGTCTGTCTGTCTGTCTTTCTGTCTTTATGTCTGTCTGTCATTCTGTCTTTCTGTCTGACTTTCTGTCTGTCTGTCTTTTTGTATGTCTGCGTGTCTGTCTGTCTTTCTGTGTTTATGGCTGTCTGTCTTTCTGTCTATCTTTCTGTCTGTCTTTCTGTCTGTCTGTCTTTCTGTCTGTCTTTCAGTCTTTCTTTCTTTTTGTCATTCTTTGTCTTTCTCTCTTTCTGTCTTTCCTTCTTTCTTTCTTTCTGTCTGTCTGTCTTTTTGTCTTTCTTTCTGTCTGTCTTTCTGTCTGTCTTTCATTCTGTCTTTCTTTCTGTCTGTCTGTCTTTCATTCTGTCTGTCTCTCTTTCTTTCTGTCTTTCTGTCTGTCTTTCTGTCTGTCTGTCCTTCTGTCTTTTTGTCTGTCTGTCTTTGTCTTTCTGTCTGTCTTTCTTTCTGTCTGTCTATCAGTCTTTCTGTCTGTCTTTCTGTCTCTCTTTCTTTCTGTCTTTCTGTCTGTCTGTCTTCTTTCTGTCTTTCTGTCTGTCTTTCTGTCTGTCTGTCTTTTTGTCTTTCTTTCTGTCCGTCTGTCTGTCTGACTCAGATCACTCCCAGGAGTGGTGAGCACAGGTGTACTTCTAACTCCACCCCAGCTTTAGGTTGCTCAGGACACAGAGAGAAACTCTGTATGTGTGGAAGAAAGTGAGGAAAGAGAACAGAATGAGAGCAGGCTAATACAATAAATTGGTACCAGGGAGTGGGCCGCTGCTGTAAGGATACCTGAAAATGTGTAAGCAACTTTGGAACTGGGTAATAGGCAGGCAGACGTTGGAACAGTTTAGAGGGCTCAAAAGAAGGCAGGAAAATGTGGGGATGTTTGGGGCTTCCTCATGACTTGGAAGGCTCAGAAGACAGGAAGATGTGGGCAAGTTTGGAACTTCCTAGAGACTTGTTGAATGGCTTTGACCAAAATGCCGATGGTGATATAGAGGATAAGGGCCAGGCTGTGCTGGTCTCAGATGGAATTGAGGAATGTGTTGGGAACTGGAGTAAAGGTCACTCCTTCTATGCAAAGAGGCTGGCAGCATTTTGCCCCTGCCCCAGAGATCTATGAAACTTTGAACTTAAGAGAGGTTATTTAAGGTATTTGGGAGAAAATGTTTCTAAGTGGTGAAGGGCTCAAGAAGAAGCACAGCATAAAAGTTTGGAAAATTTGTAGTCTGAGGATGTGATAGAAAAGAAAACCCCATTTTGTGGGGAGAAATTCAAGCTGGCTACAGAAATTTTTATAAGTAAATGAGGAGCCAAATGTTAATCACCAAGACAAAAGGGAAAATGTCTCCAGAGCATGTCAGAGAATTTCAAAGCATCCCCTCTTATCACAGGCCCAGAGGCCAAAATGGAAAAATGGTTTCCTGGGCTGAGCCCAAGGGCCTCCTTTGCTGTGTGCAGCCATGAGACTTGTGCCCTGTGTCCCAGCCACTCCAGCCATGGCTGAAAGGGGCTAACATGAGCTTGGGCTGTGGCTTCAGAGGGTTGAAGCCCCAAGCCTTGACAGCTTCCACATGGTGTTGAGCCTGTGCTGAGGATGATGATTTCCGGCTTCATCCATGTCCCTGTAAAGGACATGAACTCATTCATTTTATGGCTACATAGTATTCCATGGTATATATGTGCCACGTTTTCTTTATCCAGCCTATCATTGATGGGCATCAATTCAAAGCACTTCCATCAGCTTCATTTGATTATGGAAATTATCCCACTAACATTGCATTTGTTTGTCCACAGATGCTTTCTAAAATCCTTGGCCTTCCTAGAGACTTTTCCTGGAATCTTTGTCTCCTGGCTAGATCATGAAAACCTGGATCAGCCTGAAGTT
>DAKLCV010000211.1:0-15550 GCA_030247045.1 Colobus guereza
TTGCCTGATTGCCCTAGCCAGAACTTCCAACACTATGTTGAATAGGAGTGGTGAGAGAGGGCATCCCTGTCTTGTGCCAGTTTTCAAAGGAATTTTTCCAGTTTTGCCCATTCAGTATGATATTAGCTGTGGGTTTGTCATAAATAGCTCTTATTATTTTGAGGTACGTTCCATCAATACCAAATTTATTGAGTTTTTAGCATGAAGGGCTGTTGAATTTTGTCAAAAGCCTTTTCTGCATCTATTGAGATAATCATGTGGTTCTTGTCTTTGGTTCTGTTTATATGCTGGATTACGTTTATTGATTTGCAATGTTGAACCAGCCTTGCATCCCAGGGATGAAGCCCACTTGATCAGGGTGGATAAGCTTTTGATGTGCTGCTGAACTGGTTTGCCAGTATTTTATTGAGGATTTTTGCATCGATGTTCATCAGGATATTGGTCTAAAATTCTCTTTTTTGTTGTGTCTCTGCCAGGCTTTGGTATCAGGATGATGTTGGCCTCATAAAATGAGTTAGGAGGATTCTCTTTCTATTGATTGAATAGTTTGAAGGAATGGTACCAGCTCCTCCTTGTACCTCTGGTAGAATTCAGCTGTGAATCCGTCTGGTCCTGGACTTTTTGGTGGGCAGGCTATTAATTGTTGCCTCAATTTCAGAGCCTGCTATTGGTCTATTCAGGATTCAACTTCTTCCTGGTTTAGTCTTGGGAGAGTGTAAGTGTCCAGGAAATTATCCATTTCTTCTAAATTTTCTAGTTGATTTGCATAGAGGTGTTTATAGTATTCTCTGATGGTAGTTTGTATTTCTGTGGGGTCGGTGGTGATATCCCTTTATCATTTTTATTGCATCTATTTGATTCTCTCTCTTTTCTTCTTTATTAGTCTTGCTAGCGGTCTGTCAATTTTGTTGATCTTTTCAAAACCAACTCCTGGATTCATTGATTTTTGAGGGTTTTTGTGTTTCTATCTCCTTCAGTTCTGCTCTGATCTTAGTTATTTCTTGCCTTCTGCTAGCTTTTGAGTGTGTTTGCTCTTCCTCTCTAGTTCTTTTAATTGTGATGTTAGAGTGTCAATTTTAGATCTTTCCTGCTTTCTCTTGTGGGCATTTAGTGCTATAAATTTCTCTACACACTGCTTTAAATGTGTCCCAGAGATTCTGGTATGTTGTATCTTTGTTCTCATTGGTTTCAAAGAACATCTTTATTTCTGCTTTCATTTCGTTATGTACCCAGTAGTCATTCAGGAGCAGGTTGTTCAGTTTCCATGTAGTTGAGCGGTTTTGATTGAGTTTCTTAGTCCTGAGTTCTAGTTTGATTGCACTGTGGTCTGAGAGACAGTTTGTTATAATTTCTGTTCTTTACATTTGCTGAGGAGTGCTTTACTTCCAATTATGTGGTCAATTTTGGAATAAGTGCGATGTGGTGCTGAGAAGAATGTATATTCTGTTGATTTGGGGTGGAGAGTTCTATAGATGTTCATCAGGTCTGCTTGGTGCAGAGATGAGTTCAATTCCTGGATATCCTTGTTAACTTTCTGTCTCGTTGATCTGTCTAATGTTGACAGTGGAGTGTTGAAGTCTCCCATTATTATTGTATGGGAGTCTAAGTCTCTTTGTAAGTCTCAAGGACTTGCTTTATGAATCTGGGTGCTCCTGTATTGGGTATATATATTTAGGATAGTTAGCTCTTCCTGTTGAATTGATCCCTTTACCATTATGTAATGGCCTTCTTTGTCTCTTTTGATCTTTGATGGTTTAAAGTCTATTTTATCAGAGACTAGGATTGCAACCCTGCTTTTTTTGTTCTCCATTTGCTTGGTAGATCTTCCTCCATCCCTTTATTTTGAGCCTATGTATGTCTCTGCATGTGAGATGGGTCTCCTGAATACAGCAGACTGATGGGTCTTGACGCTTGATCCAGTTTGCCAGTCTGTGTCTTTTAATTGGAGCATTTAGTCCATTAACATTTAAGGTTAATATTGTTATGTGTGAACTTAATCCTGCCATTATGATATTAACTGGTTATTTTGCTCATTAGTTGATTTACATTTTGGCTTGTTTTGCAATGGCTGGTACCGTTGTTCCTTTCCATGTTTAGGCTTCCTTCAGGGTCTCTTGTAAGGCAGGCCTGGTGGTGACAAAATCTCTAAGCATTTGCTTATCTGTAAAGGATTTTATTTCTCCTTCACTGATGAAACTTAGTTTGGCTGGATATGAAATTCTGGGTTTAAAATTCTTTTCTTTAAGAACGTTGAATATTGGCCCACTCTCTTCTGGCTTGTAGAGTTTCTGCCGAGATCTGTTGTTAGTCTGATGGGCTTCCCTTTGTGGGTAACCTGACCTTTCTCTCTGGCTGCCCTTAAGATTTTTCCTTCATTTCAACTTTGGTGAATCTGGCAATTATGTGTCTTGGAGTTGCCCTTCTGGAGGAGTATCTTTGTATGTTTTCTGTATTTCCTGAATTTGAATGTTGGCCTGCCCTACTAGGTTGGGAAGTTCTCCTGGATGATATCCTGAAGAGTGTTTTCCAACTGCTAAATGAAAAGAACATTGTGATTCTGTGAGATGAATTCACATATTACAAAGCAGTTTCTCAGAACATTCTTTCCAGTTTTTATCTGAGGATATTTCTTTTATCACCATAAGCTTCAATGTGCTCCAAATATCCCTTTGCAGATTCCACAAAACAGTGTTAGCAAACTGCTCCATGAAAAGAAAGGTGCAACACTGTGAGATGAATTCCAACATCACAAAGTAGCCTCTCAGAAAACTTCTTTATAATTTTTATCAGAGTATATTTCCTTTGTCACCATAGGCTTTAAGGCAATCCAAAATATCCCTTCTCAGATCCCCCAAAAACAGTGTGACCAAACTGCTGCATGAAAAGTATCATGTACCTCTGTGAGATGGATTCACACATCACAAAGCAGTTTCTCAACAAGCCTCTTTCTAGCTTTTTTCTGAGGATATTTCTTTTATCACCATAAGCTTCAATGTGCTCCGAAACATCCCATTGCAGATTCCAAGAAAACAGTGTGAGCAAACTGCTCAATGAAAAGATCAGTGTAAGTCTGTGGAATGAGTTCACACGTCACAAAGCAGTTTTTCAGAAAGCTTCCTTTTGGTTTTTATCTGATTATACTTTCTTTGCCACCATTGACTTCAAGTGCTCCCAAATATCCTATTGCAGATTCCACAAAAACAGTGTTAGCAAAGTGCTCAATGAAAAGAATGGTGTAACTTTGTGAGATGAATTCACACTTCACAAAAAACGTTCTCAGAAAGTCTCTTTCTAGTTTTTATCTGAGTATCTTTGCTTTGTCAACACAGGTATCAATGTGATCCAAAATATACCTTCTCAGTTTCCCCTAAAACAGTGCTACCAAAATGATCCATTTAAAGAATCATGTAACTCTGTGAGATGAATTAACACATCACAAAGTGGTTTCTCACAAAGCTTCTTTCTTGTTTTTATGTGAAGATACTGCCTTGGTCACCATAAGCTTCAATGCACTGAGAAATATTCCATTGCAGATTCCAAGAAAACAGTGTCAGCAGACTGCTAAATGAAAAGAACATTGTGATTCTGTGAGATGAATTCACATATTACAAAGCAGTTTCTCAGGAACATTCTTTCCAGTATTTATCTAAGGATATTTCTGTATTCACCATAGGCCTCAACGTGTTCCCAAACATCCCTTTGCAGATTCCACGAAAACAGTGTTAGCAAACTGCTCCATGAAAAGAAAGGTGCAACACTGTGAGATGAATTCCAACATCACAAAGTAGCCTCTCAGAAAACTTCTTTATAATTTTTATCAGAGTATATTTCCTTTGTCACCATAGGCTTTAAGGCAATCCAAAATATCCCTTCTCAGATCCCCAAAAACAGTGTGACCAAACTGCTGCATGAAAAGTATCATGTACCTCTGTGAGATGGATTCACACATCACAAAGCAGTTTCTCAACAAGCCTCTTTCTAGCTTTTTCTGAGGATATTTTCTTTTATCACCATAAGCTTCAATGTGCTCCAAATATCCCATTGCAGATTCCAAGAAAACAGTGTGAGCAAACTGCTCAATGAAAAGATCAGTGTAAGTCTGTGGAATGAGTTCACACGTCACAAAGCAGTTTCTCAAAAGCTTCTTTCTAGTTTTTATCTGAGGATATTTTCTTTGTCACCATAGGCTTCAATGTGATCCAAATATCCTATTGCAGATTCCACAAAAACAGTGTTAGCAAAGTGCTCAATGAAAAGAATGGTGTAACTTTGTGAGATGAATTCACACTTCACAAAAAACGTTCTCAGAAAGTCTCTTTCTAGTTTTTATCTGAGTATCTTTGCTTTGTCAACACAGGTATCAATGTGATCCAAAATATACCTTCTCAGTTTCCCCTAAAACAGTGCTACCAAAATGATCCATTTAAAGAATCATGTAACTCTGTGAGATGAATTAACACATCACAAAGTGGTTTCTCACAAAGCTTCTTTCTTGTTTTTATGTGAAGATACTGCCTTGGTCACCATAAGCTTCAATGCACTGAGAAATATTCCATTGCAGATTCCAAGAAAACAGTGTCAGCAGACTGCTAAATGAAAAGAACATTGTGATTCTGTGAGATGAATTCACATATTACAAAGCAGTTTCTCAGGAACATTCTTTCCAGTATTTATCTAAGGATATTTCTGTATTCACCATAGGCCTCAACGTGTTCCCAAACATCCCTTTGCAGATTCCACGAAAACAGTGTTAGCAAACTGCTCCATGAAAAGAAAGGTGCAACACTGTGAGATGAATTCCAACATCACAAAGTAGCCTCTCAGAAAACTTCTTTATAATTTTTATCAGAGTATATTTCCTTTGTCACCACAGGCTTTAATGTGATCCAAAATATCTCTTCTCAGATTCCCCAAAAACAGTGATACCAAACTGCACTTTGAAAAAATCGTGTAACTCTGTGAGATGAATTCCCAAATCACAAAGCAGTTTCTCAGAAAGCTTCTTTCCAGTTTTTGTCTGAGGTATTTCCTTTGTCACCATAAGCTTCAATGTGCTCCAAATATCCCATTGCAGATTCCAAGAAAATAGTATTAGCACACTGCTCAATGAAAAGAACAGTGTAACTCTGTGAGATGAATTCACACATAACAAAGAAGTTTCTCAGAAAGCTTCTTTCTAGTTTTTATCTGAGGATAATTCCTTTTTAACCATAGGCATCAATGTGCTCCAAAATATCCCTTGCATATCCCACAAAAATAGTGTTAGCAAACTGCTTCATGAAAAGAAAGGTGTAACTCTTTGAGGTGAATTCACACATCACAAGGAACTTTCTCAGAAAGCTTCTTTCTAGTTTTGATCTGAGGATATTACCTTTGTCACCATAGGCTTCAATGTGATCCCTAATATCCTATTGCACATTCCAAGAAAACAGTGTTATCAAACTGCTCAATGAAGAGAACGGTGTAACTCTGTGAGATGAATTCACACATCAAAAGCAGTTTCTCAGAAAGCTTCTTTCCAGTTTTTATCTGAGGATATTTCCTTTGTCACCTTAGGCTTCAATGTGATCCAAAACATCCATTCTCAGATTTCGCATAAACAGTGCTACCAAACTGCTCTATGAAAAGGGTCATGTAACACAGTGAGATGAATTCATAAACTGAAAGCAGTTTCTCAGAAAGCTTCTTTCTAGTTTTTATCTGAGGATATATCATTTTTCACCACAGGCCTCAATTTGCTCCCAAATATCCCTTTGCAGATTCCACGAAAACAGTGTTAGCATACTGCTCCATGAAAAGAAAGGGGTAACACTGTGAGATGAATTTCCACATCACAAAGAAATTTCTCAGAAAGCTTCTTTATAATTTTTATCTGAGTATAATTATTTTGTCACCATAGGCCTCAATGCACTCCAAATATCCCTTTGCAGATTCCACAAAACAGTGTTAGCAAACTGCTCCATGAAAGGAATAATGTAACTCTTTGAGGTGAATTCACACATCACAAGGAACTTTCTCAGAAAGCTTCTTTCTAGTTTTTATCTGAGGATATTACCTTTGTCACCATAGGCTTCAATGTGATCCCTAATATCCTATTGCACATTCCAAGAAAACAGTGTTATCAAACTGCTCAATGAAGAGAACGGTGTAACTCTGTGAGATGAATTCACACATCAAAAGCAGTTTCTCAGAAAGCTTCTTTCCAGTTTTATCTGAGGATATTTCCTTTGTCACCTTAGGCTTCAATGTGATCCAAAACATCCATTCTCAGATTTTGCATAAACAGTGCTACCAAACTGCTCTATGAAAAGGGTCATGTAACACAGTGAGATGAATTCATAAACTGAAAGCAGTTTCTCAGAAAGCTTCTTTCTAGTTTTTATCTGAGGATATATCATTTTTCACCACAGGCCTCAATTTGCTCCCAAATATCCCTTTGCAGATTCCACGAAAACAGTGTTAGCATACTGCTCCATGAAAAGAAAGGGGTAACACTGTGAGATGAATTTCCACATCACAAAGAAATTTCTCAGAAAGCTTCTTTATAATTTTTATCTGAGTATAATTATTTTGTCACCATAGGATTCAATGCGATCCAAAATATCCAATCGCAGATTCCTGAAAAACAGTGCTACCAAACTGTTCCATGAAAGGAATAATGTAACTCTGTGATATGAATTCAGAAATCACAAAGCAGTTTCTCAGAAAGCTTCCTTCTAGTTTTTGTTTGAGGATATTTTCTTTGTCACCATAAGCTTCAATGGACTCTGAAATATCCCATTGCAGATTCCAAGAAAACACTGTAAGCAGACTTCTAAATGAAAAAAACAGTGTAACTCTGTTAAATGAGTTCACACATCACAAAGCAGTTTCTCAAAAAGCTTCTTTCTAGTTTTTATCTGAGGATATTTCCCATTTTCACCATAGGCCTCAATGTGCTCCAAAATATCCCTTTGCAGATTACACGAAAACAGTGTCAGCAAACTGCTCCATGAGAGAAAGGGGTAACACTGTGAGATGGATTCCCACATCATGAACAAGTTTCTCAGAAAGCTTCTTTATAATTTTCATCTGTGGATATTTCCACTGTCACCATAGGCTTCAAGGTGATCCAAAATATCCCTTTTCAGATTCCAAAAATTACTACCAAACTGCTCCATGAAAGGAATCATGTAACTCTGTGAGATGAATTCAGAAATCACAAAGCAGTTTCTCAGAAAGCTTTTTTCTAGTTTTTTTCTGAGGATATTCTCTTTGTCACCATAAGCTTCAATGCAGTCCAAAATATCCTTTTGCAGATTCCAAGAAAACAGTGTTAGCAAACTGGTCAATGAAAAGAAGAGTGCAACTCTGTGAGTTGAATTGACACAACACAACACAGTTTCTCAGAAAGCTTCCTTTTCCTTTTTATCTGAGGATATTTCCTTTGTCACCACAGGCTTCATTGCACTCCCAAATATCCTATTACAGATTCCACAAGAAAAGTGTTATCAAACTGCTCATTGAAAAGAATGGTGTAGCTCTGTGAGATGAATTCAGAAATCACAAAGCAGTTTCTCAGAAAGCTTTTTTCTAGTTTTTTTCTGAGGATATTCTCTTTGTCACCATAAGCTTCAATGCGGTCCAAAATATCCTTTTGCAGATTCCAAGAAAACAGTGTTAGCAAACTGGTCAATGAAAAGAAGAGTGCAACTCTGTGAGTTGAATTGACACAACACAACACAGTTTCTCAGAAAGCTTCCTTTTCCTTTTTATCTGAGGATATTTCCTTTGTCACCACAGGCTTCATTGCACTCCAAATATCCTATTACAGATTCCACAAGAAAAGTGTTATCAAACTGCTCATTGAAAAGAATGGTGTAGCTCTGTGAGATGAATCCACATCATGAAGCAGGTTTTCAGAAAACTTCATTCTCTTTTTTGTCTGAGGATATTTCCTTTTCCACTATAGGCCTCAAAGCACTCCAAAATGTCCCTTTGCAGATTTCACGAAAACAGTGTTAGAAGCTGTCCTATAAAAAGTAGGTGTACCTCTTTGAGATGCATTCACACATCACAAAGAATTTTGTCATAATGCTTCTTACCAGTTTTTATCTGAGGACAGTTTCTTAGTCACCGTAGGCTTCAATGGGATCCAAACAATCCCTTCTCAGATTCCCCAAAAACAGTGCAAAAAAACTGACCCACAAAAAATGTCTTGTAACACAGTGAGATGAATGAACACATCACAAAGCGATTTCTGCCAAAGCTTATTTCTAGTTTTTATATGAGGATATTTCCTTTGTCACCAAAAACTTCAATGTGCTCCAAAATATCCCATTGCAGATTGCAAGAAAACAGTGTTAGCAAACAGCTCAATGAGAAAAGCAGTGTAATCCTGTGAGATGAATTCACACATCACAAAGCAGTTCCTCAGAAAGTTTCTTTTTGGTTTTTATCTGAGTATATTTCCTCTCTCACCATAGGCTTCAATGTTCTCCAAAATATCCTATTGCAGAATCCATGAAAACTGGTTATCAAACTGCTCAATGAAAAGAATGGTGTAGCTCTGTGAGATGAATTCACACATCAAAAGCAGTTTCTCAGAAAGCTTCTTTCTAGTTTTTATCTGAGGATATTTCCTTTGTCACCATAGGCCTCAATGTGCTCCAAAATATCCCTTCTCAGATTCCCCAAAAACAGTGCTACCAAACTGCTCCATGAAAAGAATGGTGTAACTCTGTGAGATGAATTCACAAATCACAAAGCAGTTTCTCAGAAAGCTTCTTTCTAGTTTTTATCTGAGGATATTTCCTTTGTCACCATAGGCCTCAATGTGCTCCAAAATATCCCTTTGCAGATTCCATGAAAACAGTGTTAGCAAACTGTTCCATGAAAGGAATAATGTAACTCTGTGAGATGAATTCACATCACAAAGAACTTTCTCAGAAAGCTTCTTTCTAGTTTTTATCTGAGGATATTTCCTTTGTCACCATAGGCTTCAATGTGATCCAAAATATCCTTCTCAGATTCCCCAAAAACAGTGTTACCAAACTGATCCATGAAAAGAATGGTGTAACTCTGTGAGATGAATTAAGACAGCACAAAGCGGTTTTTCAGAAAGCTTCTTTCTAGTTTTTATCTGAGGATATTTCTTTTTCATGATAGGCCTCAATGTGCTCCAAAATATCCCTTTGCAGATTCCAAAAACAGTGTTAGCAAACAGCTCAATGAGAAAAGCAGTGTAATCCTGTGAGATGAATTCACACATCACAAAGCAGTTTCTCAGAAAGTTTCTTTTGGTTTTTATCTGAGTATATTTCCTCTCTCACCATAGGCTTCAATGTTCTCCAAAATATCCTATTGCAGAATCCATGAAAACTGGTTATCAAACTGCTCAATGAAAAGAATGGTGTAACTCTTTGATATGAATTTACACATCAAAAAACAGTTTCTCAGAAAGCTTCTTTCTAGTTTTTATCTGAGGATATTTCTTTTTTCATGATAGGCCTCAATGTGCTCCCAAATATCCCTTTGCAGATTCCACAAAACAGTGTTACCAGACTGCTCCATGAAAACAAAGGTGCAACTCTGTGAGATGAATTCAAACATCAAAAAGAACTTTCTCAGAAAGCTTCATTATAGTTTTTATCTGAGGATATTTCCTTTCTCATCAAAGGCTTCAATGCAATCCAAAATATCCCTTCTCAGATTCCCTACAAACAGTGCTACCAATCTGTTCCATGAAAAGAATCGTATAACTCTGTGAGATGTATTCACAAATAAGAAAGCAGTTTCTAGAAAGTATCTTTCTACTTTTTGTCTGAGGATATTTCCCTTTTCACAATAAGTTTCAATGCACTCCAAAATATCTCATTGCAGATTCCAAGAAAACAGTGTTAACAAACTGCCCAATGAAAGGAAGAGTGTAACTATGTGAATTGAATCCACACATCACAAAGCAGTTTCTCAGAAAGCTTCTTTTTGGTATGTCTCTGAGGATATTTTCCTTGTCATCATAGGCATCAATGCACTCCAAATATCCTATTGCAGATTCCACAAAACCAGTGTTATCAGACTGCTCAATGAAAATGAAAAGTACAGTGTAACTCTGTGAGATGAATTCACACATCACAAAGCAGTTTCTCAGAAAGCTTCTTTTTGGTTTTCCTATGAAGATATTTCCTTTTCACTATAGGCCTCAGTGCCCTCCCAAATATCCCTTTGCAGATTCCATGCAAACAGTGTTACCAGACTGCTCCATGAAAAAAAAGTTGCAACTCTGTGAGATGAACTCACATATCACAAAGCAGTTTCTCAGAAATCTTCTTTCTAGTTTTTATCTGAGGATATTTCCTTTTTCACTATAGGCCTCAGTGCCCTCCCAAATATCCCTTTGCAGATTCCATGCAAACAGTGTTACCAGACTGCTCCATGAAAAAAAGTTGCAACTCTGTGAGATGAACTCACACATCACAAAGAACTTTCTCAGAAATCTTCCTTCTATTTATTATCTGAGGATATTTCCTTTGTCACCATAGGTGTCAATGTGATACAAAATAAACCTTCTCAGATTCCCCCAAGAACAGTTCTTCCAAACTGATCCAAGAAAAAAAAACTGTAACCCTGTGACATGAATTCATAAATCAGAAAGCAGTTTCTTAGAAACCTTCTTTCTAGGTTTTCTCTGAGGATATATCTTTGTCACCATCATATTCAATTCACTCCAAAATGTCACATTGCAGATTCAAAGAAAACAGTGTTAGCAAACTGCTCAATGAAGACAACAGTGTAACTCTGTGAAGTGAATTCACACATCCCAAACCTGTTTCTCAGAAAGCTTCTTTCTAGCTCTTATCTGAGAATATTTTCTTTTTCACCATATTCCTCAGAGTGCTCCCAAATATCCCATTGCAGATTCCAAGACAAAAGTGTTAGCAAACTTCACAATGAAAAGAATAGTGTAACTCTGTGAGATGAATTCACACATCACAAAGCAGTTTCTAGAAAGCTTCCTTTTGGTGTTAATCTGAGGATATTTCCTTTGTCAATGTAGGCTTCAAAGTGCCTCCAAATATAGTATTACAGATTCCACGAAAACAGTGTTATCAAACTGCTGATTGAAAAGAACTGTGTAACTCTGTAAGATAATTCACACATCACAAAGCAGTTTCTCAGAAAGCTTATATCTAGTTTTTACTGAGAATATTTTCTTTTCACCATATTCCTCAATGCACTCCAAATATCCCATTGCAGATTCCAAGAAAACAGTGTTAGCAAACTGCTCAATGAAAAGAAAGGTGTAACTCTGTGAGATGAATTCACACATCACAAAGAAGTTTCTCAGAAAGCTTCTTTTTGGTTTTATCTGAGGATATTTCCTTTGTCACCATAGGCTTCAATGCAATCCAAAATATCCTTTTCAGATTCCCCAAAAACAGTGTTATCAAACTGCTGATTGAAAAGAACTGTGTAACTCTGTAAGATAATTCACACATCACAAAGCAGTTTCTCAGAAAGCTTATATCTAGTTTTTACTGAGAATATTTTCTTTGTCACTAGAGGACTCAATGCACACTCAAATATCGTACTGCAGATTCCACGAGAAGAATGTTATCAAACTGCTCAATGAAAACAATGGTGTAACACTGTAAGATGAATTCACATATTGCAAAGCAGGTTCTCAGAAAGCTTCTTTATAGTTTTAATCTGAGGATATTTCCTTTGTCACCACAGGCTTCAATATGATCCAAAATATCCCCTCTCAGATTCCCAAAAAACAGTGCTACTAAACTGCTCCATGAAAAGAATGGTGTAACTCTGTGAGATGAATTCCCACATCATAAAGCTAATTCTCAGGAAGTTTCTTTCTAGTTTTTATCTGAGGATATTTCCTTTGTCACCATAGGTGTCAATGTGATCCAAAATATCCCATTGCAGATTACACCAAAAAAGTGTTAGCAAAGTTCTCAATGAAAGAACACTGTAACTCTGTGAGGTGGATTCACACATCATGAAGAAGTTTCTCGTAAAGCTTCTTTCTAGTTTTAATCTGAGGATATTTCCTTTGTCACCATAGGCTTCAATGTGATCCAAAATATCCTTGCAGATTCCAAAAACAGTGCTACTAAACTGCTCCATGAAAAGAAAGGTGTAACTCTGTGAGATGAATTCACACATCATGAAGAAGTTTCTCAGAAAGCTTCTTTCTAATTTTTATCTGAGGATATTTTCTTTGTCACCATAAGCTTCAATGCACTCCAAAATATCCCATTGCAGATTCCAAAAACAGTGCTACTAAACTGCTCCATGAAAAGAAAGGTGTAACTCTGTGAGATGAATTCACACATCACAAAACAGTTTCTCAGAAAACTTCTTTCTAGCTTTTATCTGAGGATATTTCTTTGTCACCATAGGCTTCAATGTGCTCCAAAATATCCCTTTGCAGATTCCAAGAAAACAGTGTTAACAAACTGCTCAATGAAAAGAAAGTGTAACTCTGTGAGATGAATTCACACATCATGAAGCAGTTTCTCAGAAAACTTCTTTCTAGTTTTTATCTGAGGATATTTCCTTTTCACCATAGGCTTCAATGCACTCCCAAATATCCTATTACAGATTCCACGAAAACAGTGTTAGCAAACTGCTCCATGAAAAGAAAGGTGTAACTCTGTGAGATGAATTCACATCACAAAGAACTTTCCCAGAAAGCTTCTCTCTGGTTTTTATCTGAGGATATTTCCTTCGTCACTATAGGTGTCAATGTCATACAAAATATCCCTTATCAGATTCCCCAAAAACAGTGTTACCAAACTGCTCCATGAAAAGAAGTGTAACTCTGTGAGATGAATTCACATCACAAAGCAGTTTCTCAGAAACCTTCTTTCTAGCTTTTATCTGAGGATATTTCCTTTTAACCCTAGGCCTCAATATGCTCGTGAATATCCCTTTGCAGATTCCATGAAAACAGTGTTAGCAAACTTCTCCATGAAAAGAAAGGTGTAACTCTGTGAGATGAATTTACACATCACAAGCAGTTTCTCAGAAAGCTTCTTTCTAGTTTTTCTGAGGATATTTCCTTTGTCACCATAGGCTTCAATGCTCCAAAATATCCCTTTGCAGATTCCCCAAAAACAGTGCTAGCAAACTGCTCCATGAAAATAATGGTGTAACTCTGTGAGATGAATTCACACATCACAAGCAGTTTCTCAGAAACCTTCTTTCTAGTTTTTATCTGAGGATATTTCCTTTTCACCAGAGGCCTCAACTCTCTCCCAAATATCCCTTTGCAGATTCCAAAAACAGTGTTAGCAAACTGCTCCATGAAAAGAAAGGTGTAACTCTGTGAGATGAATTCACATATCATGAAGCAGTTTCTCAGAAAGCTTCTTTCTAGTTTTATCTGAGGATATTTGCTTTGTCACCATAGGCTTCAATGTGATCCAAAATATCCCTTCTCAAATTCGCCATAAACAGTGCTACCAAACTGCTCCATGAAAAGAATCATGTAACTCTGTGAGATGAATTCACATCACAAAGTTCTTTCTCAGAAAGCTTCTTTCTAGTTTTTATATGAGGATGTTTCCTTTGTCAAATTAAACTTCAAACCACTCCACAATATCCCATTGCAGATTCCAAGAAAACAGAGTTAGCAAACTGCTTAAAGAAAAGAACAGTGCAACTTTGTGTGATGAATTCACACATCGCAATGCAGTTTCTCAGAAAGATTCTGTTTTTTATCTGAGGATATTTCCTTTTTCACCATAGGCCTCAATGTGCTCCCAAATATCCCTTTGCAGATTCCATGAAAAGAGTGTGATCAAACAGCTCAATGAAAAGAATGTAACTTTATGAGTTGAATTCACAAATAAAAAGCAGTTTCTCAGAAAGCTTCTGTCTAGTTTTTGTATGTGGATATTTCCTTTGTCACCATAAGCTTCAATGCTCTCCAAAATGTCCCCATACAGATTCCAAGAAAACAGTGTTGTCAAACTGATCAATGAAAAGAACAGTGTAACTTTGTGAGATGAGCTCACACATCACAAAGCAGTTTCTCAGAAAGTTTCTTTTTGTTTTTATCTGAGGATGTTTCCTTTTCACCATAAGCTTCAATGCACTCCAAAATATCCCATTGCAGATTCCAAAAAATAGTGTTAGCAAACTGCTCAATGAAAAGAATGGTGTAACTCTGTGAGATGAATTCACACATCACAAAGCAGTTTCTCAGAAAGCTTCTTTCTAGTTTTTCTCTGAGGATATTTCCTTTTCACCATAGGCCTCAATGCGCTCCCAAATATCCCTTTGCAGATTCCAAAAAATAGTGTTAGCAAACTGCTCCATGAAAAGAAAGGTGTAAATCTGTGAGATGAATTCACAAATCACAAAGCAGTTTCTCAGAAATCTTCTTTCTAGTTTTTATCTGAGGATATTTCCTTTGTCACCATAGGCCTCAATGCACTCCAAAATATCCTTTGCAGATTCCATGAAAACAGTGTTAGCAAACTGCTCCATGAAAAGAAAGGTGTTACTCTGTGAGATGAATTCACACATCACAACAGTTTCTCAGAAATCTTCTTTCTAGTTTTTATATGAGGATATTTCCTTTTCACCAGAGGCCTCAACTCTCTCCCAAATATCCCTTTGCAGATTGCATGAAAACAGTGTTATCAAACTGCTCCATGAAAAGAATCATGTAACTCTGTGAGATGAATTCACACATCACAAACCAGTTTCTAAGAAAGCTTCTTTCTAGTTTTTATCTGAGGATATTTCCTTTGTCACCATAGGCTTCAATGTGCTCCCAAATATCCTATTGCAGATTCCATGAAAACAGTGTTAGCAAACTGCTCAATGAAAAGAATGGTGTAACTCCATGAGATGAATTCACACATCACAAAGTGATTTCTCAGAAAGCTTCTTTCTAGTTTTCTCTGAGGATATTTCCTCTGTCACCATAGACTTCACTGAAATCCAAAATATCCCTTTGCAGATTGCATGAAAACAGTGTTAGCAAACTGCTCCATGAAAACAGTGTTAGCAAATGGCTCCATGTAAAGAAAAGTGTAACTCTGTGAGATGAACTCACACATCACAACAGTTTCTCAGAAATCGTCTTTTGGTTTTTATCTGAGGATGTTTCCTTTGTCAAATTAAACTTCAAACCACTCCACAATATCCCATTGCAGATTCATAGAAAACAGTGTGAGCACACTGCTCAATAAAAGAACAGTATGACATGCTGGGATGAATTCACACATCACAACAGTTTCTCAGAAATCGTCTTTTGGTTTTTATCTGAGGATATTTCCTTTTCACTATAGACCTCAATGCACTCCAAAATATCCCTTTGCAGATTGCATGAAAACAGTGTTAGCAAACTGCTCCATGAAAAGAACAGTGCAACTTTGTGTGATGAATTCACACATCACAACAGTTTCTCAGAAAGATTCTGTTTTTATCTGAGGATATTTTCTTTGTCACCATAGCTTCAATGCTCCAAAATATCCCTTTGCAGATTCCATGAAAACAGTGTTAGCAAACTGCTCCATGAAAAGAAAGGTGTAACTCTGTG
>DAKLCV010000212.1:0-24176 GCA_030247045.1 Colobus guereza
CATAGGATGTTGCATTTGGGTATGATGCAACAAATGTACAAATAATCTCTGTGACTGCGTATGCCTTTGGCAGATAAAAAAGAAAGCCCCATAGCCGTCAGGGAATATCAGGCACAGGGCTTTCACCTACTACGTTATGCTTTTAGGGCGGTCACGATTTTTTCTATCATTGTCTGGATATTGTTTTCATCCTGCGCTGTGTAGAAGTTACCGTCTATTTCGGAGGAATTGTCGGTTGCTTCTCCGTTTCAGATAGCGGGTTTGGCTAATGGATGAACGGCTACTTTCTTACCTTTCGTGATACCCGTAAAATCGAACATCATGGCAGCTGCACAGTGCCCGATCATGATTTTGCCTTTCTCGCCGAATGTCTTGATGATTTCCAGCATGGTGACGTTATACGGTTTACCGGCATTTTGCTGGAATACGGGAACGGCATCACCGCAGGCGAACACAAGCGCATCGTATTCATCTTCATACCCTTTCAGATTGGCCACTACATCGTCCACTGTCAGGACAATGCCGGAATTTGTCTTGATTTCCTTGCTGTCCGCTACCGCGAATACTTTATAAGAAATGCCATTTTCAAAAAATGCTTCCAGATATTGGAACAAACCGCATCCATTTACCGGATTTACTGCTAAAACTGCAACTTTCTTTGCCATAATCTTAATTATTAAATAAAACAATAGTTATTTTCAGTAAGTTCATTACTTTTGTGCTGCAAAGTTAGCTTTGCTGTTGCTCTAAAACAAGAAGGCACTTGAATGTTAGATAGTTACAACAATGTAACCATTGTTGAAGTTCAGATAATTAGTAAAAGTTAAAAATGGAAAACTTTCATCACACAGGTGGTTGCCCCATACGGGATGTCTTGAGTAAGTTGGGAGATAAGTGGACAATGCTTATCATGGTTACACTAAAGACAGAATGGTACGATGCGCTTCTGTGACATTCAAAAGACGATTGGGGACATTTCACAACGTATGCTTACGGTTACGCTGCGTTCGTTGGAAACGGACAGGCTGGTCATCAGAAATGTATATGCCGAGGTTCCCCGCGTGTGGAGTATTCCCTTACGGAGATGGGGCATAGCTTGATGCCGCACATAGAATCGCTGGTAGGCTGGGCGTTGGAGCATATGGCGGATATTCTGGAACGGCGGGAGTACAGCAAGAAGTGGATTGATAAGAACCGCATGCCGTTGTAATATGCAAGAATTCCGATTCATCACGAACCGGAATCCTTTTTCACGAGATTTACATTCTGAAAAGGTTATTCTTTGACAGCTTCGCCTTTTTCGTTCAGAATTGTCTCTGTTTCCTGACCGTCTTGAGTGAGAATAATGATTTTGTAGATCTTTGCTTCATCTTTTACCTTTACATAGGCTTCTTTTACAGAGGAACCCTCGTAATTCTTTGCCAATGTCAGCAGAATGGCCTGTGGTAACTCTGTCGGATCCATTTTCACAAATTCATCCTGCGGCACTTGGGCTTCTGCCACAACTGCTGATGAGTTATTTACTTCCTGTGCGAAAACAACAGAGCTTCCTGTTCCCAGAACCATTGCTAATGCTACTAATACCTTTTTCATAACTTTCTGATTTTAAGTGAGTATTTGGGGATATTATCTCTAACACTCATCATAGGACAAAGAAGATGCCAAAGATAGATGGATAAACTTATCTTTCTGATTTATAGCGAAATGAATGGAAATCCTATAAATGGTACAGTGTGGAAATCCGTAGAGTACTGTGGAATTGAGTAACACATCTGAGGAATAGTTACACAGAATTCCAACGTGCTCCTTGTTTATTCCATCATATCAATCTGCATACAGGAGATTGCAAAAGGTTTTTCATCAATCGTCAATATCAATCACTCTCATCTTAGAGTCAAATGTAATTTCCCAACGGTTGGATAACTTTATCTCATATTCATTATCGTCATATTCAATTTGGAGGATTCTTGCATCCGGATAGTTTGTTTTACATAGTTACGGATAGCTTCCGGCACGATCTGGCAGGCACTTCGCTCTGTCTGCATCGCACTTCTTTCCATTCTCCCGCTTTGTCAAACTCCACTTTCTCGCCGTTGGTGAAAACTACATCATAGCTTTTATAGAATACTCCCGACTCCAGCTTAGCCATTGCCACCTTGTGGTCCTTGAAATAGGTCTTGATAAATGTCTGTGCCTTTGCAGGTAACTGACTCACTTGTATTGGCTTGTCATTATCCGCCATTACCATTGTGTGCATTGCAAACGTACAAACTAACATCATAATAAACTTTTTCATACTTTTTATTTTTAATGATTAATACTTTATTTGTTTCTGTACTGCAAAGATGGGACAGGAATCTGGAAAGAATTGGGAAAAAACAGAAAAAAGTCTGATTTTTTATTTTGATGTTTGTTTTGTGTTTTGTAATCAAGAATGCTTATTCTTTATTTGTAAATATTTGTTTGAAATAAATATTGCTTTATTTTTGCAGATGGTTTCTTGTGAGTCACATCTGTACCGGAGTAATGAAGCTCGCTGAAACATCCTCATGAATAATGATATAGAAACAGTTTGTTATGGTAATGAAAATATTAAATAGGTTTATTGATGACTGTGTGAATGCTTTTCAATATCGGTTTATGGACACCTTTCAATACTTTAAAGAAAGGAACAAGAATAAATATTTGGGAGATAGATTTGAAGAGTGGGTTGTGAAAAATTCCAATATCAGTAAAGATGGGTGCTCCGACCTGAATGCAGGAAAAATATTCTGGCGGCTTTTGGATTGGCGAGGTGATAAATATGTTGAGGGATACCGGCCTCTGTCTTCTTCATCTCCGGATTTGTTATTGGAATGTGCTGTAGATAGGAGTGCTATTTATGAGGTCGGGGAGATAATTGCCGTAGAATGTAAATGGAGAAGTAAAGCAGGATTTTATCTTGAAAGGAAAGATATTGAGAAGTATGAGGTGTATATGAATATTAACCAACTGAACCGTCCGATAAAAAGCCTGTTTTACGTTTTTGGTTTTGGATGGCTTAATGATGCTCCGGAGCAAGTTTATGTGGTTCCTGCGCGGGAATTATATGATTATGACAAGGACACTGGTCAGATAACGTTTCCTGCCAAAGAAAGTGAAAGCGAGAGGCTGGAACGGTTGAAGCGTTTTAAGAAGAAGGACAATAAATGTTTGATGTATATAGAATAATTGTTATTTAATTTATTTTTTGTTATTCTCTTCCATAAGAGCCAATGCAAATTTTATGATGAAGAGAAACACCACTCCTATTACGGCATACATTGATAATATGAATAAGGAAAACATTACCGGAAAATAGATTACACATACCAGTAGAAGACGTTTACCGTGTTGCCGTAGTGCGGTAACGAACTGGATGAATTGAATAACAATCATAATAACGGCATATACCAGTGAAAGTGCTGTCATAAAGTGCCAAGCCGAAGTCGAAACATAACGCTCCCCATATATTATTCTTGGGAAACATATCCAGCGGACTGTCGAATGGGATTTTGATAATCATCACTACCAATGGAACAAGAATAGCGTATAAGGAATAGCTTAAATCCATTGGCAATGCTTCACGTCCTATCCAGGACAATACATTCCTGAACAATATAAAATCTTGATATACGACAAACATACTTCCCAGAATAGTTAGCGCCATATTTCCCAGATTATTTTCTACTAATTGAAGCGATGATAGCATCCCGGCTCGTGAGTGAATCATCCAGGCGAAAATACATACGGTCATGGAGAGAAGGGTAGTGATATTCTGTTGAACACCTTCCATGAAAGATATTCACTATTCGAAAAATGTGCTGTAAAATTCAATACCGTTGCCAAAATTGTCAGGGCAGAAAGAGTTGCCGGGAATATATATACTGTGAGTCGATCATAGTTAATAAGCTATTTGGTAGGGGCATTAATGAAAAATCCTTGAATCTCATGGAAATTCAAGGATCATATTTTCTTCAAAGTGGTGCCACCAGGAATCGAACCTTTTGTTTCGGTTTATTCTAATCCCTTGAGTGACTGCACATTTGTTACTTTATCTTTTATGAAAGCCATTGAATTAGCTCTACACTAAATTCATCGCTTTTCTTTATCAATTCAACAATCGTTATCTCTTTAACGATACAAAAGGTAGAGTAAAAGGTTCGATTTCCACAAATATTTTACTCTTTTTTTAATCATCAACAAATAAACAATAGCCACAAACAGTAACTATTCAGTGAAAGGGCAAATAAGGTTGAACTTCCCCTTTCGCTAAATAGCTACGATTACGTTCTATCAATCAATGGAATAATGCACTGTTCCTGTATCTTCTTTTCTCAAACGAGAAAGAGAAATCATTGTTGGTTAATGGAAAAATCTTATTCTGGAGGAGAAAAACCTTAATCGCAACCATTAAAATATAAAAAATAACAAAAGGCGTGCAGAATTTTAGAATAAAAGCCTTGTATATAAGATTCTATTTGTATTTTTGTAGAGATAAAATAAATGCTAATATGATACAGGAAATAAAGATTAAAAACTTTCTATCATTTAAAGATGAAGTTTGTTTCAGCTTCGAGGCTACTAACGATAAATTTGCAGAAGAGTCTCAAGTCGTTACAATCAATGAGAATACGAGGCTGCTACGTTTGCTATCATATACGGCTATAATGCTTCGAAGTCTAATTTACTGAGGCTTTAGATTTCCTGTTGTACTTCTGGTCCTTTAAACCGAAAGACTTGGACTCTGGAACGGGAGTTATTCCGTTTAAATTAGACAAGACTTCGGCTGATGTCCCATCATGTTTTGAAATGGTGTTTTTTGTACGAGATACAAAATATTGTTACCAATTGGAATTGGACCAGTACCAAGTATATTTGGAAAAGTTATCATATTATAAGACCACCCAACCTATAATGCTGTTTGAAAGGACGCTGAAGGATGGGCAGTCAGACATTCAATTTAACCCTAAGGCAGAAAAGATCAGTGCTGCAGCAAAAGAGATGATCAGTGTGAATTGTTTAAAAAACACATCTTTTTTTGTGGCTCGAAATCAGGTGAATGTGAGTCTTCCAATAATTGATGCGGCAAAAGAACGAATGCGGAATCAACTGATGCCTGTTATATCGCCGACAATGGGACTTACTTCATACGCTCAGAGGCGAACTTCAGAAAACAAAGAACTGATTGATTACATAGTGAAATTCCTACATGAAGCGGATTTCAACGTTACTGATATTTCGTCGAATGTTATCAGCAAACAACTTACAGATGAAGCTATCAAGTTCTTGACAGAGGATAATGATGACCCCGATGAGGTTTCTAGCAGGGAAATGGAACGTATTAAAAAAGAGCGTACGATAAAACAGGTTCAGACCACATTTGAACATACAGTAGAGAATAATAATGGAACGGAAATTTACCAGATGGACAAGAAGTATGAGTCGACCGGTACGATGAGGACTTTTGGAATTGAGGCTGCTGTATATGATGCGCTTAATAGTGAAGCAGTATTACCAATAGATGAGTTAGAGACATCGCTGCATCCGATGTTATTGGAAAAAATTCTGTTTGAATATTTGAAAGTGCATTCAAGGTCTCAGCTTATTGTCACTACGCATAATGACGGCTTGCTGGTTGCTGGATGACTTAATTAGAAAAGATTCAGTATGGTTTACTGAGAAAAAGAAATCGGGCGTTACGGAGTTGTATAAACTAACTGACTTCAGAGGTATCAATCGCCTTTCGTCCATAGAGGCCTACCGAAATAAACGTTTTGGTGCAACAATGGGATGATGATGTTATGGGAGAAGAGAAATAGCGGAAGGCGTAAAAAAGCTACCTTATTTTAAGGTTGTCGCAGATGAACCTATGTCAGAGCAAAATGACGGTACGAGGGATATAGGTGAATTGTACCCTTTTTTGATTTGTGGCGGTACGAATACTGAGCGCTATTATTTTATGCATATCAACGACAAAACGAATTATAAATTCAATATCAAACCAAAATATTTTGGTAATGAGTCGAACTATACAGAAGCTTTTCCAAAAAGGATAAAGGAAATCTTGAGTACCAATAATGATGTGAAGATATTTTGTGTATTTGATTGGGATACGATATATGGTGATGAAGCAAAACTGAAAAAACATGAGGTTTTTGAGGAACAATTCAAAGAGGAAATCTCAAACGGAACTGTTACGGTATGCCCTAGTATGCCAGTATTGAGTATTGGTTCTTATTACATTTGTGGATGATACAAAACTACTGAAGAACTATGGAAAAGTTGCAGCGTGCTGGCACCTTGCCCAAATATTTCAAATAAAACAAAGTCTTTAAAGAAGCTGCTAAAGAGTGAAAAGTATCTCAAAGATGTAGCGTGGGTGGAAAGTTTATGTGCTAACGGAAAACTTGCGTTGGCTATAGAACGAGCAGAGAAGAATATTAAAGTTGCAGAGGCAGCAGACAAGCTAAAAATCAGTCTTATTCTTATGTATATAAGGTATTCAAGAGATAGATATATAAACAAGTTAATTCATATAATATGGTTAGATTTCTTCAGATATCAGACATACACTTCAGGAGGTTACCCGACGCAAGGGATGAATATGCCCAATTGAAAGCAAGACTGTTTGAGAAAGTGAGAGAGATATGCACTACTTCGAAAGTTGACTGTATTTTAATTTGTGGTGATGTGGCTTTTCTGGAAATACAGAAGAGTATGAACAGCGAGCTAAGTATTCATAAATAACACTAGAAATAACCCAGTGTCAAACAGCTCAAGTATATATGGTACCAGGTAATCATGATAAAGATAGAAATGCCAAATATCAGAATACTAGATGGATGTTTCGAGAGTGTATGTTAAATGCAGAAAAAATAGATAACCATTTCTTTGACTTATACAAGGAAGAAAATGATGTGTATAGCAAATGCCTGATGCCATTCGATGCTTATTATAATTTTGCAAATAACTACAGATGTGTGCCAGAAGCTGTGGCTAATACAAGAAATGGACAACCAAGGACCTACCTTGACAGACTAAACTGGACAGATGATTTGAAAGTAGGGCAATATACACTTAGGTTGCATGGTATTAATACATGTTATGTATCTGACAAAGAAGATGAAAATCTGACAATCAAATACTACCTAATGAGCTATTTTATACGACAAAAAATAATGGAGTTGTAAATGTGTCTGTGATGCATCATCCTTTAGACTTTATTAAAGACAAAAAGGACATAGAAAAAGCAATGGATGAACTTTATCCCATACAGTTTTACGGACATGTTCATCACCAATCGATAGAAAAAAACGGAACACTGAAAATATTTTCAGGTGCTATAATGCCACCTAAAGGAGAAAGTAATTGTGAGGATGGTTACGAACCAGTATTTAATATTATAGAATTTAAAGATGGACACGGTGTTATAATTGTCACGGTGAATCCTTATCAATGGGAATGGACAAGTAAGAATGACGGAAGGTTAATGCCATACAACCAGAACCTTCTTATCAAATAAATGTTGATGATTCGAGCCAATATGCTTTATCCATAGAAAAAACATTAAAACTACCGAAGGGTGTGACAAAAAAGGAAATAGAGGTGGAATTCTTACAAAGTACCAAGTCAGAAGAGATAATTCACAAAATGTATAATGCATTTGAATTTCAAAATGATGCAGTAGCCGATGCTTCTACATTCTTTAGACGTGTGAAGGATGAAGATCGATATGTGGAATTGTATAATTTTATTCACGAGTGATTATGGTAGATAAGAAGATACTGAGAGAAATGTCACAAGACAATACTAGTTATTCCTTTTACGGAAGAAATGGCAGATAAACTTGACAAATTTTGCAGAATTCATCATTGATAATATCATGATAAGTTTCTCCTTTCATATCTGGAATAATCAAGTCAATCACCTGTCATCTTTCTTTTCAAGGCCATTTAATAAACTTGGTTTCTCCATCAGTTGAATGTCCCACGATTTTACATTGCAACCATTTTTGTCAATTCGTTTACATAGACCCACTCTGAAGCTTTATCGGCGGGAGTCAGACAAAAATCGCCTTCTTGACTCATCACACCATTTAAAGCTGCTATATAAGTAGACTTACCTGCATCAGGCAGTCCTGCTATTAGTATTTTTTTCTCTAACATATCCTTAATCGCTTAGTTCTTTTTTCACCCAATCCAGTATTTCTATTCTTTCTCTGCGCTTATTTTCTTCATTATGAAGAAAGCTCTTTACTAATTTTTCTACGGATACGAAATTATCTGATACTCCCGTTGAATCTATTTCATATCTATCAAACGTCCTGTCTCCCAGAACTTTTTTGAAAACTTCCTCCGCCTGACTTCTTTTTCCCTCATAATCTGGGTTATCCTTAACCAGATCATGTTTATTGAATACCAATTTAATTTGTCCGTTTTTAGGCAGAAGATTCCCTTTTTAACTCTTGAAGGAAATTTTGATATGAATATCTCAACATGGCGAAATTATTCATCAATTTTCACAATCTATAAAGAAAACAATGTGATCAGCTACTTTTAGTATCTGGTTATCATTGATTTCCTCCTCTATTCAACAAACTGTGAGTAGTCCTCGCCCGATCTGTCTGATATAACTACCTTATATTTTCCTGTTTTCTGAGTCTAGCAAAAGTACAAGAAGCGGGTCCTCTCCTTTGATGGTTCGCTTGTTTTTTTTAAATGTGGATCAGTCTTCTTCATGCTCCTCTGATATCCTTTCAAAGCCTGAATATGTTTCAGAATCATACATTATGTGTCCACAGTACTGTTCTTTGGAAAAGAAACAATGATAGAAACGAGCTAGTAAATGTCGATTTACCATACTCCTCAAAGCCGACTAACACCACAATAGCTGTCTCACTACCATCTGCTACCTGATTGATGTTGTGTTCGTTCAAGGCATCACAATACAAGGCCGAAGGGTCTTCCGTCGTAATTAACGGTTTCATTTTCATTTGCTCAGTCTGACTTACAGACTTTTCTTTTTCACTCGTTGTTTGTTCTGTGACTGTTGTTTCTATTTTTCCAGAAACAACATCTGTTACTTTTTCAGCCATATTTTTCCTCCTATTCCGCTATATCATCAATTTCTGAACTCATAGCCTCTGCCAGAAATTCATAAAATAGATACACAGTCAATTCATTTACTTTGAATTCCGTAGCATTAGGGAGGTCAATTCCAGCATCGTCATCATTGATCAACCTTAGCAGCACCGATGTTAATCCGTACGATATTTCTTCTCCCTCCATAAACTCTTTAAGTTCCTCTTTTACCATTCCTAATTGAATGGTTTCCTCCCCCCTTTCCCCAAGGAGTTTCTTGATGGTATGTGCCACATCTGTGTCCGCATATCTCCATGGTGTGTTATACACCAACTGCTTAGACAATAGAAATACACCCTTAACCAGATGCTCTGTATCAATTTTTATATCTTTTATAAAATTAGCATATCTGTATAACACCGCATCATAAACGATAGCCTTAATCGTCTCACTATCTACTTCTCCTATTTTTTCAGTGAAACTCTCCTCGTCTGCATCCAATAACTCCGCAAGCACATTATTGTTCTCCTCGCCCTTCCCGAACACCTTCTCGTCTCGCAAATAGTCATAATAGTTACCAAAGATGTCTGCCACAGCTTTCGGGTGTGCCACAAATCCATCACCTTTCACCGCTATCAGAAGGGCATTCTTCAACATAAGTGTATATAAGGCTCTTCTCTTTGTTTCTTCGCATCCGTCTATAACCAGCAATACGATATACTCTGCAAGTACAGGCAATATGGCAACAGGTAGAATATTGTTTGTTTGTTCACTTTCTGTAGCATATTTGTTGAATGCCATTTCAAGTTCTTTGTCATTCTTCCTTGTAAGGAAACTCATGATAAGTTTTTCCACTTTATTTTGCTCTATATTCCGGTCTTGTATTTATAACCATAGAACAACCAAAACTAATCAGAAATATCCGAGTGTAAATCTTTAATTACCAGCATATTCTAAAATTTAACACTTTTCGGTTGCCATTTGTCGCTTCCCAAATTTCCACATATTTTTGAGACGTATTTCTGACGTGGAGAATTTGCGGGGCTTGTTTTTTGTCACACCGTGCAGACAGTTGACAAGGGTTTACAACCGTTTACGACAAGCGACAATAACCGCCCCGATATGCGGAAACAGTCACACTGTGTAGAAAAGCGACAATGGTTGACTTCCGTTCACATCCGTTTACCATTTCAGAGATATAGGATTGAAGAAATGAACCATTAAACGATAAAACGGTATGAAAGCAACCAGAAAATGCAGTTTTTGCGGCAAGTCCTTTGTAACCCGAAGCGGTATGCAAAGATATTGCAGTGAGGCTTGTCAGGCAGAAGCCAAACGAGCCAGAGTGATGCAGAAGAACAACCTCTTCAAAGTCGCCCAACCCTTGATGGAGATACAGCATCAGGAGTATCTCACCTTTTCCAAAGCAGCCATCCTCATGGGCTGTTCCCGACAGTACATTTACAAACTTGTAGCCATCGGCAAGCTGAAAGCCTCACGCATCAGCAACCGCATGGCATTCATCCGCAGAGCCGACATCGAGCAGATGTTGGAGGGCAATCCCTATCACCGCATCCTGCCCGGCAACACCTCCACACCAAGGAAATCATCTTCATCTTCCTTACCTGCCAAAAGAGAAAAAAGGGAAAAGGAAAGCGAAGAAGTGTTGGACTTCTATTCGGGCGAGGAGGTGATGTCCCTTTTTAAGGTAAAGCAGTCATGGCTTTACACTTCCGCCAAGCGTAACCATATCCCCATCTGCCGTATCGCAGGAAAGAACTATTACAGCAAGAAGCATATTGACGAGTTTTTCGGTGTGGCAGTTGATATTAGCGAAATTACCGACTGGCTACTGACCGAGGAGGTGGAGGAACTGTTCGGCATGAAGCCGACCGCACTCCGTGCCTACACCTATCGCCATAAGATACCCACTAAAAGAGAGTACGGGCGTACCTATTACTCCAAATCACATTTGAACGAACTCCGCAGAACTGACCTTGTGAACGATGAACGCTACTATACCGTTGAGCAGGTGCAGCAAATCTATGGTCTTTCGTCAGCCAACATCTGCCATATCGTCAAGGTGAAGCACATCGAAAAGATAAAGGTGGGTGTGAAAAACCTGCTTTTGCGCTCAGATGTGGAGCGTGTCATGGCTGAAAGGAACAAATAACCGTGAAAAATCGGGATTATCGAAAATTATTTCAAAATGATGTATCGTGGAGGTATTCACGGATATTTCACGTTGTTCCTTTGCCATCGGAAACATGGATACAACTCCAAAATGTATACAACCAATTAAAACATAATTATTATGAGTAAATGCAAAACAGTTACCTTGCGTAAGCGCAAGATTAAGAACGGGACACAGTATTCACTATGCCTTGACTACTATCCCGGCTACCGTGACAATGTCACCATGAGAGTGATTACACGTGAAGCCTTAGGAATTTACATCTTCGCCAAACCTGCAAACCAGCAGGAACGGGACTTCAACGCACGCATGATGAAGAAAGCGGTCATCCTGCGCAACCAGCGCTACGAAGCCATTTTCAATGAAAACAACGGCTTTTTTGACAAGACCAAGATGAAGGGCGATTTCCTTGCCTATTTCAAAGGACTGGCTGACCGCAAGAATATCAAGTGGCAGCACGTATACAAGCATTTCCAGCGGTTCGTGAACGGCAAATGCACCTTTGAGGAGGTGGATGTGGATTTGTGCCGCAAGTTCATGGAATACCTGCTTGATGCACCCCAATCCATCCACACCAACCAAAAGCTGCACATCAACTCCGCAGCAGGCTATTGGTCAACTTTCCGTGCCGTGCTGCACACCGCCTACCGTGACAGGAAGATAAAGGAGAACCCAAACGGCTTCTTAGACCGCATCGAGTGCATTCCCACCATCAGGGAGCATTTGAGCCAAGAGGAACTGATACGGCTTGCCGAAACACCCTGTGAGGAGGAGGTCTTGAAAAAAGCTTTTCTTTTCGCCTGTCTTACGGGACTGAGAAAGAGCGACATCAGACAGCTCACGTGGCAGCAGATACAACCATACACCAACGGCAGGATGTTCGTTACCACCCGTATGCAGAAAACCAAAGAAATAGTGCATAACCCCATCAGTGATGAAGCCTATGGACTGCTGGGAGAACGGGGCGAGGGACTTATCTTTGAGGATTTCAAGGACAAGATGCTGCAAGGACCACTCCAACGGTGGCTCACGGCAGCAGGGATAACCAAGAAAATCACCTTTCACTGTACCCGCCACAGCTTCGGAAGCCTGCACGTGGAAATGGGAACGGACATGGCTGTCATCCAAGCCTATCTCGGACATAAGAACATTACCACCACACAAATCTATTCCAAGATAGCAGCGCAGCAGATGTGTCAGGTGGTGGACAAGATAACCTTGAAGCGCAAGGAGGCATAAATGTCTCACATTGACAGGTATTCAGAGGGGCGGTTATGGCTACAAGGCTATAATCGCCCCTCTATGTTTTTGGCTTGATGCCACCATTTATAAGCCCCTCAGAGTATGAAACAGAGTATGATATGATGACATTTCGTGAAATACATTGAAAAAGACCGTTCTAACCGCAAATAACGGGCAGTAATTGGGAAAAATAGCATTAACTTTGCACAAAATAATACAGGAACATTCAATCTCTCAACGAAATATGGAATCATCAATCAAGGACAAATACATCATCTTGGGCTTTGTCGGCTTCGCCATCGTCCTAATATCTTCCATTGCCACGCTGGTAATAGCGGACAGCTTCAACCAAGACAACTTTGTCAGGTGGATAGTATTCGTATGCTGTAACCTGTTGGGATGGTTGCTCTATCTCTCCTTTCAGACACTTATCTTTGATACATACGAAATCTACAAAATCAAGTTCGGCAAGAAA
This sequence comes from Colobus guereza, assembly GCA_030247045.1. Lineage (NCBI taxonomy): Eukaryota > Metazoa > Chordata > Mammalia > Primates > Cercopithecidae > Colobus > Colobus guereza. The sequence goes on from DAKLCV010000212.1 coordinate 13,013, forward strand.
GAAACGATTGCCGAAGCCATAGAGGTGCAGGAAGAACTGTCACAAAATACACTTGAAGAAGCCACATCTGTGCCTGGACCTACATCAGTCCCTGAGCCTGTACCCGAATCATCCCCGACAAAAGAAGAGACACTTATCCAAACACAACCGATAGAGCTTACTATCGCCCCGGATCTTCACGAAAAGAACCGTGCCAATTACGCAAGCAGAGAGCAACGGGAAAAGGAAGAGCGCATCCGCATGGTCATGGAGTATTGCCATTATTACCTGCCTCGCATTGCCGACCAAGAAACCGTGAACCACATCTGTACTGAGGTGGACAAATGGATGAATCTTAACACTTATACCCCGAAGCCCATACAAAGACCGTTTACCAAAGACATCAACAACATTCCACTCCGTCACTTCGTATGGAATATCTCTGAGCGTTTCCTGTACAAGAGATACTACAATGGGGATAACCGTGCCAAGTTCATCAAAGCCCTTTTCCCGAAATCGTTTGCTGATACAGACTTATCAACCATCAAGAATTTCAAGGTAGAGCCGTTAAAGACGGAAATTCCCATTGATGAACCCGAAAACGGCAAACTTGATTTCCACTATCCCGAGGATTATGTGCGGAATTAGGATAATCACGACACCAACGACAACCATCCGGTAACTCATAACCGCCTGTTTTACATCGTTTCCCGAGTAATTTTACCCGTCATTTATGGCTGGGCTTAATTATTCGGGAATTATTTTGCAATGACGTGTCGTGGAGATATTCACGGATATATCATTTCAGTCCTTTGCGCCAAGTCTTACAAAAGAGACGAGTACGCGAATGGAAAAATCAATTCTTACCTTCAACGACCTCCCCGAGGTTGTCGCTCAGCTTCGAGACGAAGTGATGAGCCTGAAAAGCCTGCTCGCCGAGCAGCGCAGTGTGAACAATGCCAAAACGGTGGACACCCACGTGCCCATGTCTGTGGACGAGGCAGCAGAGTATTTAGGTATCCCTAAGGGTACGCTCTACATGAAACTGTCAGAAGGGACAATCCCTGCCACCAAGCCCGGCAAACGCTATTGCCTTTACCGTGACGAACTGGACAAGTGGCTGGAAACCGCCCGAAAGAATCCCATACCGTTGTCAGACGAGGAACTGAACAAGTCCTTATCCTCTTCCCACCGTCGCAAGCCCAACCCACGTAACTGGTGAATGATATGGAAGAGGATAAGAACTATATCAACCTGATACGTGGCGACCTCACAAAAGCATCCCAAGCGCATAACGGTATGCCCGACAGTGTAGGCATGATGAATATCAAGACGGCAAACCAAACCATTCTTGAAGCATCGTTATTGCCTACGCCCCGTGCGCTGTGGGACAGCTTTTGGTACGAGGGGGAACTCTCCTGCTTGTTTGCCGATTCCAACGTGGGCAAGTCCATCCTTGCCGTGCAGATAGCCGACCGCATCGCCCGAACCGACAATGTGCTGTATCTGGACTTTGAACTGTCCGAAAAGCAGTTCCAGCTCCGCTATACCAACGAGCATGGAGAGCTCTACACCTTTCCCGACAAAATCTATCGGGTGTCTATTGACTGCAACCAGCTTTTGGATGCCAACTTTGAGGAAGCTATCATAGGCGGCATTGAACAGATGGCTGTGCAGACCGACTGCAAGATTTTCATCATTGACAATCTTACCTACCTGTGTTGCGCCATGGAGAAAGGCGATGCCGCAGGACGGCTGATGATTCAGCTGAACAATCTCAAAAAGAGATATGCGCTCTCTATCCTTGTCCTGGCACATACGCCCAAACGCTCTTTGGATTGTCCCATCACATCCAACGACCTTGCCGGAAGCAAACGGCTCTACAATTTCTTTGACAGCGTGTTCACCATTGGAAAAAGTGCCCAAGACGGAGGGCTTCGCTATGTGAAGCAGCTTAAAGTGCGCTATGGCACGTTCTCTCATGATGCGGATAATGTAATCGTTTACGAGATTGACAAGGTGGATGCTTTCTTGCAGTTCGTGTTCAGGGGCTATTCCACGGAAAAGGAACACTTGAAAAAATTGGGCGACAATGAATCAAGCCAAAGGGATTGCCAAATTCTGCAACTCTCCCAATCGGGCAAGTCCGTCAGGGAGATAGCCTCACAGGTGAATTGTGGCAAGTCCACCGTAAACCGTATCATCCAGCGCAGCAAAGAGAGTAAAAACGCAGGTGTCCCAAGTGTCCCACTGTCCCAACCCTTAGAGTGTGGGACAATGGGACAGGATGGGACAGCCGACAATCAACCATCAAAAACGGACTAAGCTATGGGCAATTATTCATTACAGAAGTATAAAGGAACGGCAACACGGCATACCTGCCCCAAATGCGGAGACAGGCATTCTTTCGTCTATTACGTGGACGAAAATAATGTGCCGTTGCATCCATCGGTCGGCAGATGTAACCACGAAAGCGGTTGTGGGTATCACTACACTCCGAAAGAGTATTTTCAAGAGCATCCTGAACACAGAACTACCAATGATTTCTCTTTTGACAGGCAAAGAGCAGAGCAGAAGAAAGTGAAGCAGCAAAGTAAGCCGACAGCCATCGGCTATATTCCCCCTCACTATGTGGAGAAGTCGCAAAGCGAGCGTAGCAATTTCTTCCGTTTCCTCTTCACACTCCTTACTTCCTACTATGGCGACAAGGCGAAAGAGGTGTTGAAGCGGTTGTTGGAGGAATACCGTTTGGGGGCTACCCGTGACGGCTCTGTTATCTTTTGGCAGATAGACAGGACGGGCAAGGTACGCACGGGAAAGGTGATGCAGTACAATCCCGAAGACGGACACCGTATCAAGGGAGGACAGACATCGGCAGTGAACTGGATACACAGCATATTGAAAAAGCAGCGTGTGTTGGCAGAGGATTGGCAACTATCCCAATGCCTTTTCGGGGAACACTTGTTGAAAACGCATCCCGACAAGGTGGTGGTCTTGGTGGAATCCGAGAAGAGTGCCGTTATCGGTTCTGCTATCTTCCCCGATTATGTATGGCTGGCTACGGGTGGTAAGAGTCAGATGAGAGAAGAGAAACTCCGTGTACTGTCAGGGCGAACCGTGCTTCTCTTTCCCGATGCCGATGCTTATGCCGAGTGGAAACAGCGAGCCGAGAGCATGTACTTTTGTAAGGTGGTGGTTTCGGACATCATCGAAAGGAATGCCACCCCGAAACAAAAAGAAGCCCATATCGACATAGCCGATTGGATTATCTTTCAGATACGGGAGGGCAAGGTGATGAGTACAGCCAACCACTTGGTCGAGGCTGAGAGAATCCTCCAGCGGATGATAGAGAAGAATCCCGTCCTGCAAAAACTGATAGACGATTTAGACCTTGTGCTGGTCGGTGCATCTCCAATCGGCAACGATGATGAAAAACCTCCCTGACGGAGGAGAGCGGAAGCCGTAGGCTGGAGTTTGCAGACAATGGCTTGCCATTGATATAGCCCACTATAACTACACGCTCCGCTTACGTAGTTGTGGGCTCTCCCGAGGGGATTAGGGTTTTACCCTAATGACCCACTCAGGGCGTTTCTCCCCTGAGAACCCAGAGCAAAGAGTGACCCTCTCTTTGCAATCTCCGCTTATGGGTTGCACCCCTAAGAACCCCATGCGTTTACGGACAGCGGAAAAGCAAACAATAAAGTACAAACCCAAAAAACAAGTATCTATGGCAACAAAATCAAGCATACATATCAAGCCCTGCAATATCGCATCGAGTGAGGCTCACAACAGGAGGACTGCCGAATACATGCGCCACATCGGAGAGTCCAGAACCTATGTGGTTCCAGAACTCTCCACCGATAATGAGCAGTGGATAAATCCCGACTTCGGCAGTCCGGATTTGCGGATGCATTATGACAATATCAGACAGATGGTAAAGGAAAAGACCGGACGTGCCATGCAGGAAAAGGAGCGTGAACGCAAAGGCAAGAACGGTAAAATAGTCAAGATTGCGGGATGCTCCCCCATACGTGAAGGAGTGCTGCTTGTCAGGTCGGACACCACACTGGCAGACGTGCGTAAATTCGGTGAGGAGTGTCAAAGACGCTGGGGAATCACACCGCTGCAAATCTTCCTGCACAAGGATGAAGGGCATTGGCTGAACGGTCAGCCGGAAGCGGAAGACAGGGAAAGCTTCAAAGTCGGGGACAGATGGTTCAAGCCGAACTATCATGCCCATATCGTTTTCGACTGGATGAACCACGAAACAGGAAAGAGCCGAAAGCTCAATGACGATGACATGATGCAGATGCAGACCCTTGCATCCGACATCCTGCTGATGGAACGCGGGCAGTCAAAGGCTGTCACTGGTAAGGAGCATCTGGAACGGAACGACTTTATCATTGAGAAGCAGAAAGCTGAACTGCAACGCATGGATGCAGCCAAACGGCACAAAGAAGAACAGATAAATCTTGCCGAGCAGGAACTGAAACAGGTGAAATCAGAAATACGCACTGACAAGTTAAAGAAGACAGCCACCACGGCAGCGACAGCCATAACTAGTGGAGTTGCTTCTCTTTTCGGGAGTGGAAAACTGAAAGAACTGGAACGTGCCAACGAAAAACTGCAAGACGAGGTTTCAAAACGGAACACCAATATTGAAAAATTGCAGAGCCAAGTACAGCAGATGCAGAAACAGCATGATACGCAAATCCACAATCTCAGAGAAATGCACAGGCAGGAACTTGACATGAAAGAAAAAGAACTGTCACGGCTCGCCAGAATCATAGACAAGGCTTTCAGGTGGTTTCCGATGTTCAGGGAAATGCTGCGCATGGAAAAGTTTTGTGCCATGCTGGGATTCTCTAAAGAAATGACTGAAAGTCTTATAGTCAAAAAAGAAGCCCTGAAATGTAGCGGTAAAATCTATTCCGAGCAACACAGGCGGAACTTTGATATAAAGGATGATATTTTAAGGGTGGAAAATGACCCTGACGATGAAAGCAGGCTGAACCTGACAATAAACAGGAAGCCGATTGCCGACTGGTTCAGGGAGCAATGGCACAGGCTTAGATATGGAGCAAGAGTGCCGCAACAGGAAGAAAGAAAAAGTAGAGGATTCAAATTATAATAGAAGCAATTTGATTAGTAATCTAAAAGCACTCCGATAACGATTAGAGTGCTTTTAGATTGTTTATCATTAATTATCAAAGCAAGTGCAGTTTAAGATTTTACTGAAGTTTGCATTAATAAAGAATATACTACAGCTGATATATGCGCAACATATTGTGACGCTTGTGATTCATTTCCCTTGAAATCCTTAACAAATACCGCTAAGGTATAACTGATATTATTAGGCAGACATATATAGGCAACATCATTGTGAGCTGCAAGAACACCATTTTCATTAACATAACCTGAACCTGTCTTATGCGCTATAACAACCCCTTCTTTATCAAGAAGTGGAGCTGCTATCCTATCTACACCTGTTTTGCATTCTTTTAACGTATTCTTAATGAAACTTTGTTTCTCATCATCGATAAGACCTTCAGTAAACAAACGATTCATCAACATTGCAGCACCAAGAGGAGATGTATAGTTAGAGTAAGCCTTGTTATGGTCAGCCGACATTTCCTCTTCCGTATAAGCTATCTGAAAACTTGAACGAGGAATGAGTGTGGCTATAAAACTATCTGTTTGAGCGACATTAACCATATCCTTAAACATAAGGTTGCTTGCATTGTTGTCACTCTGAGTAAGAGTATAACGCAGCAAATCTCTCACTGTCAATGATATGACTGGCCCTGAATAATCTTTCAGCATAGGACTCCAAGTCTTTGGGTCAAGTTTATCCCTATTTATATTTACTAAGGTATCAAGTGAAATTCCTTTATTGTCAAAGTCATTACAAAGAGCTAATGCCTGATGAACCTTAAACACACTCATCATAGGATAAACACTCTTATTATTGACCTTAACCGTATCTCTGTTATTAACAATAACCGCCACACCAATTTCGCCAGGACAAGCTGAGACAATTTGAGAAATGCTATCAGTCAAAACATTTGTTAAAGGAGGATTTGCGCTATCTTTTGTCGCTGATTTATGGAACAATGAAAATACCAAGATGAAAATGCAAACTAAAGCTATACTCAAAACTACGATTTGTTTTTTTCTGTTTTTTTCCATGTTTATATTATTTATATTTGTTTGACGAGAATATCTTTATTTGCCGACAAAGGTACATAACTTTTCGGAAAAATATGTTTCTAAAATACCTTAATTCCGCAGCATAAATTCTTGTAAGAACTCCAAGTGCCTGAGAAACAAAGTTCTCAAAACACTTGGATATGTCAGAAATTTCACCTATCTTGGTGCTGTAAACATAACAAGTAAGCAAATATCTGACATGACAAAGGTAGCAATTAAAAACGAGAATGTCACTTCTTTTGGTGGAATTTATCACATTATGGACGTTTTCTCAAAGTTGGGCTTTGAAAAACTTACCGAATCCGTATTGGGCAAACGTGGAAGTAGCGGCAAGGCATTCAGCCATGGAAGTATTTTCGGCTCTCTCTTCTTCAGCTACCTTTGTGGTGGAGAATGCCTTGAGGACATCAATGCACTTATAGGGCAGTTCAAGCAGAGACCTGATACGCTGTTACCCGGTGCCGACACTGTGGGGCGCGGACTAAAGGAACTTGCTGAAGAGAACATTATTTACAAGAGCGAAATCTCCGGCAAGTCTTACAGTTTCAACACGGCAGAGAAGCTGAACACCTTACTATTACGGATGATACGGAGAATGGGGCTTATAAAGGTGGGCAGCCATGTTGACCTGGACTTTGACCACCAGTTCGTTCCAGCCCACAAGTTCGATGCTAAGTATTCTTATAAGCAGGACCTTGGCTATTTTCCTGGTTGGGCTTCCATTGGGGGAATCATAGTCGGAGGTGAGAACCGTGACGGAAACACCAATGTGAAATTCCATCAGGAGGACACGCTCCGTCGCATTATGGATCGTGTAACCTCAGAACTTGGTGTGGTAATAGAGCGTTTCCGTGCTGACTGCGGGTCGTTCTCAAAGGAAATCATCCAAACCGTAGAGCAGCGCTGCAACACGTTCTACATTCGTGCTGCCAACTGCGGCAGTCGCTACGAGAATTTCCAACAGTTGAAGGAATGGAAAGACGTTGAGGTTGGCTATGAGAAATGCGATGTCACATCCATCAGCATAGACAGCTTGATAGAAGGAAAGTCATACAGGCTCGTCGTACAGCGTAGTCCTTTGAAAGGCAAGGATGGCAGTGAGCAGACGGATATGTTCGGAGTAATATACACATACCGCTGTATCCTCACCAACGACTGGGTGTCTACCGAGAAAGACATCATTACATTTTATAATGAGCGTGGAGCAAGCGAAAAGAACTTCGACATACAGAACAATGACTTCGGATGGTCACATCTACCCTTTTCCTTTATGGCTGAGAACATGGTTTTTATGATGGTTACTGCCATGCTGAAGAACTTCTACCTCTATCTCGTCCGTCATATCAGCGATAAGGTCAAGCCATTGAAAAAGACAAGTAGGCTGAAAGCCTTTATCCTACATTTCGTCAGCGTACCAGCAAAATGGGTGCGCACTGGAAGGCAGAACGTTCTGAACCTATATACAATAAATGGATTGTTTCAAGCCCCTATAGAAAGAGAACAAAAATTCCTGTGTGAAAATTAATCTACGACAAGGAGCAAGCAAGGAGCAATATCAAACAAAAATCAATACCTTTGCAGTACATATGAGATAGACCAAAACAAAAGTGGAATATCGGAAACGAATAGCAAGGAAAAGAGAAGAAACGACCCAAGTTGATGTCCTTTTTGAGTTAATAATCAATAAAAGCGTTAAATCTTCACCTTTTAGAATGTGCAATTAAAAATAACAACCATATTTCTGACTTATTATCTATAAAATATTGAGTAATAATCGGTTGTAAATACCAATGATGACTTCGATCCGAAGTTTGCAGAGTTTTGCAAAAAGTTCGCAAAGGAATATTATTTTTATCAATAATATGAGTCGGTTTGTGCTAAAAGACCATGCAATGAAATTGGTTAAGAGGATGATAACAATGCTGGAGATAAGGAAGAATTGAAGAAAGAGGCAGATAAGCTGAAACTTAATGTATTAACAATGCCAGATGTGACTAAAAACTTGCTTGTTATCAAATATCTGCGAAAACTTATGGGTAATGTAAAGATAGTATTGGCCGTTTCGTCATGGGATGTAAAGAAATTATCGTTCAATTGAAGATTATTTCAAGACAATATGCCCTGCTATTTACAACTACGTAAGATATAATTTTGAATCTTATATGTTTTGTGGTGTAAGTGCTCAAGGTGCAAAATATGATCAGCCAGGAAAAGACCTTAGTTCTCTGACTGAGAAAGGTCAGCGAGCATATATTTTTACAGACAGGAAAATATACGATTTATCGACCCCCTAAATTTTAATATCGGGTGATGAAAATAGAGCAAGCACTTCATGGATATTATGAAGGGCATAAACTGCTGGCATCATCAGTGAAACCTTCAGTCAGACAGATAGGCGGAAAATGTCAATTCTGAGTGATTGGGATGAGTATGTGCCAGATCAAGAAGATAGTTCTTATCTGACATGCTATCCGTTGCCAAACAGTCCATATTATGTTGTAGCTAAGACATGGTATGCATCTGAAATGAAACGCCCCGGCTGTGTATGGACACACTCTTTGCTTTTTAATTTCTCAGAAATAACTTCTTTTTGATTTTCTCTCACTGCTTTCATTATTTGTTCGACCAAGAAAGACGATTATGAACAGTATTCAAAACTATTAAAATAACTGGAGTAACCAAAGAGAAATAATCAGTGATGAATATGTTGAAATGCCATCGCTAGATTTTTGGATATCTAAGCTATATGATTGTAATGAGCCTCTAGTACTGACATATCAAGGGGATTCATTGAAAGGGCAACAGTTCCTTCTTTCGCTGATGAATCATATACCTCAAGCGATGATAAGGGGCATGTCTTTTTGTTCTGGAACAGGCAGACTTAGGAAATTTGATAATGAAGTGTTTGATTTTCAAATGACATCTGAGGTGAGGAGGAATATTCCTAACATTAGTGGGAAGATCAATGCAAAAATAAAGGTAGATAGTTGGTTTGCAACGATAACTGACTCAGTTTGCATAATCAGATAGACATTCCTATGCTCATCTATAGGTTTAAGGAGGATATTGGAACGCGGGTGGATGCCTTGGCTGTAGTTGTGATGGTTTATACTCTTCTTGATAGATTGAAACAGCCAGGAAAAGAAAACGTCCAAAAATTCGTTCTCTCTTTAAGAATGATGGCAACAGTATTTCCAAAACCAGAGGATGGGGAGAGATTCAAAACGGTGATTCTTTCAGAGAATGTGACGAAATACTTCTTTGGTGAGGATTTTTGTTTACCAAATGGCTGTTAATCCCTTTTGGAGATCCTATAATTATGAAATATTTAACTATGAAGAGAGTGAGACGGTTTGTTACTTCAGAAGAAGTACATAGGTACGCACCCTTGATGAATGATATTCTGAAGGCTCAGACAGATAATCCTTATGCTAAAGAGACTCTTTTACAGACCATCAGAGAATATAATGATGGTGAAGCAAGGCTAATATTCGAAAAGTATTGGGATTATTATTACTTTTTGATCAAGAATGACAGCAGAATGTTGAACCATAAGGTTTGGATAACAGCAGAAAAGGAGAAATTTATAAAATTGTTGCAGGTGTTTGTGAATAATACTCCTGAGAGATTTGATTATTGGGAGTTACTTCTTTCAACACTGCTATGGGAAGACATTACAGTTAATTCAAACATCATAAACCTTGTTGGTACTCATATACCGTCGATAGTTAATGAGATACTGAATAGGATAAGCTATGGGTATTATGTAAGAGATATATGGAAAGAATATTGCAAAGCGCACATAGAGATGCTGGTGTGGATGAAAGAGAAATTATCCCTGAATAAAGAAATTGTCAGATTGGTAATGGATACGTTTGACCCATCTTCAGATATAGTCAGTCAGAGCCTGCAGTTTGGAATTGCATGTTGAGTGTAGATTTAGATAATGGTATGATATTGGAATACAGTACATTCATGTTTGTTCTTTCTTATAATCTACCAAGAAGTGATTATTCTTTTGCATATTATCAGCATTCCTTCCTTCCTATTTATGAGGCGACTTTAGCCGATAGAATAGATGATTTTTACAAATAGGACCATTATGTCTAAACCATTCTTAGGATGGAATGGGACAGATGTGAGATGCTGAGAAAGGTTTCGCAGAAAGGGTTTTAATGAAAACCGAGGACCTAAGATTGCCAAGAATTTTACAACAAAAAGTAGTTTGAATAAGAAATTGTATAAGCTGGCTGAAAAAAGTATCGAAATGCATAGAATTCTTTTAGGAATAACGGAACACATTATTCGTGAGGAGGCACGTTACTTTCTTGATGAAAAATGATGTATCGCATTTGATTTTAAAAACTTTGCATTATTCCTCTGAAATCCTCGTTTTTCATGTTTTATTACACCGTAGTCCACTTTACAGGTGTATTTGTGCTGTCCATATTCCTTTCCATTCCGTTCCATATTCCATTCCATTCCATATTGCATTACGCTCCATTCCAAATTCCATTATTTCTCATTGCATTCCACTTTCCATTACATTCCATATTCCATTTCATTCTATTGCGTTCTATTCCATTTTATAGTACATTCCATTCCATCTTCCACTGCATTCCATTCCATTCTATTCCCTTACATTCCAATTCATATTCCGTTCCCATCCTTTCCATTCCTTCTTCTTCCGTTCCATTCCATTGCATATTACATTCCATATTCAATTCCTTTCAATATTCCATTCCATTCCATATTCCATTGCATACCATATTCCATTCCATACAATATTGCGTTGCAATAATTACCGTTGAAATTCATTCCATATTCCATTCCGTTCTGTTCCGCTTCACTTCATTCGATATTCCATTCCATTCCATCTTCCAATGCATTCCATATTACATTTCTTCATATTCCTTCACATTCCATTCCATTCCATTCCATTCCATCCCATATCAGAATCCGTTCCGTTCTGTGT
>DAKLCV010000212.1:24676-39775 GCA_030247045.1 Colobus guereza
CACTTCCGCACAGGTGGTGGAACGTCCGTACCCGGAAGAATGGAAACAACTGGTTCCCAGCGCACGCTTTGTTGACCGTTTCCTGCCAATGCCTGACGGCAGGCAGGAAACGGGAATCTGGGGAGCGGACAGTGTGTTATGCCGCTATGTGGATAACGGAATCGAACTGCCGGACGTATCATTCTGGGGTGGAAACATTTTGAGGTCATCCGATGGGAAGTATCATTTGTACGTATGCGGATGGTCGGAAGATTCTCCCAATGGACATGGAACATGGTGGGATTCAACCGTCTTTCATGCAGAATGTGACAACTCGACAGGACCATTCAAAATACGGAATACCGTTGGAAGAGGGCATAACCGGAGGCTTTCCGTCTGGATGACGGAAGGATTGTAGTGTACGTCATAGACGGTTACTATATTGCAGACTGCGAGAACAGTTTGGTGTGGATGTATAAAAATTCAATTTTGATGCGCGTGACCGTAATATTATTGACGGACTTTCCAATCTGACTTTTGCACGCCGTTCTGACGGCTCCCGCCTGATGGTGTGCCGTGGAGGGGAGTGTGGGTCAGCCGCGACGGTCAGTCCACTTACCGTCAGTTAACCTCCCGAAGCGTCTATCCGGCGATAGAAGGGCATTTTGAAGATCCGGTGGTATGGCGTGACAGTCTGCAGTATCATTTGATAGTGAACGACTGGAAAGGACGCATCGCCTATTACTTGCGGTCGAAAGACGGCGTACACTGGTTCACTGAACCAGGAGAGGCATACGTGCCCGGGTGTCCTTCCATCGGGACGGAACACGGGAACTGTGGTTTAAATACGAGCGTCCGAAAGTGTTTCAGGATGAATGGGGACGGGTTACACAGATGAACTTTGCGGTGATTGACACCTTAAAGTGGGAGGATAAGCCTTGCGACCGCCATAGTTCCAAGAATATCAGCATTCCTTTAAACAAGGGCTTGTTGCTGGAAGTACTTAACGAAAAAGAAATAACTTCATCTACGAAAAATATAGAACTGCGTATCATTGCCGAACAGGGATTTGACCCCCATAAGGAGGTAGATGTGCAATCATTGCGCTTCGGCTCTTATCAGGAAGTGAACTACGGTCGCGGAAGCAAACCTGTGCGTACACGGAAAGATGGGAAGGACTTGATTGTCGTGTTCAACGGCAAGGGCAGCGGAATCACTGCCGAAGAATTTGCCCCTAAACTGATTGGCCGGAAACGGAACGGGGAAATGGTTTTCGGCTATGCGCGTCTTCCGTATGTGGACTACTGTCCGGCGTTGGTTTCAGCTTGCAAGCCCGTCTATGTGAAGGATGAAGGACGGCTGGATGTCCGGGTCGAGAATTTCGGGCTATCCGTTTCATCGCCGGCAGAACTGGAAATCTGGCTCGACGGGTGTCATTGGGGCGACAGCCTATCTCACCGATAAAACCTTATGATTCCATTATGGTATCGCAGCAGGTCGGTGAGCAGCATGTGACCGACACTTCCGTTTGGAGAGTGACGCTTCGCCGGGTAAATGGAGAAATACTGAGGATGTCTCCTTTGATAATTGATAATTTATAAAATAACCATTATGATAAAGAAAACCGCTCTATTTTTTATGCTTGTCTGTCTGTTATCTTTCACTTGTTTGGCGCAGACATTTGAGACAATGAAGAAATATCAGATTTGCACGTCTGGAGGTCTGGCATTGGAAGTCAGGGACAATGGAGATGCCGGAACAGAAATCGTGCTTGGCAAACAAGACCCTACAAAAGAAAGTCAGCTATGGTGTCTGGCTCCGTCTGAAATAAAGGGACGCTATTATATCGCCAGTCCGTTGCTCCTGCAAAGCATCGGTAACGGAGGAAAAGGCAAAGCGGAATGTCCGGTGGTGATGTGGGAGACCATTCATGAGAATACTTTAGAAGAGTGGACAATAGAAAAAAAATCTGATGGAAGCTGCTTGTTTTTTAATGCAGATACAGGCTATTGCCTCGGTTATGATGTGGATGAGAAGGAGGGTGCGCCTGCACTTCATAAGAACCCGAACGCAGGAAAGGATGCCTGCCGGTGGTATCTGGTGGAATCGGACCTACGGCTCAAACCACGTGCGGTAAGTCATACGCACGACTGGGAGAACCAGCATATCTTCGAACGTAACAAGGAAAAAGGCCGGACTACCTTCATCCCTTTTGCTGATGCGGAAGAAATGTGACGATCCTACCTATATGACTCCGTGGGCACATACTAATTCTTCGCGGTATATGCTTTTGAGCGGAAACTGGAAGTTCCACTGGTCAAAACAGCCGTCTGACCGTCCCGCTGATTTTTATAAAACAAGCTATGATGTGTCCGGTTGGGATGAAATTCCTGTTCCATCGAACTGGGAAATGCAGGGATACGGTACTCCTATTTATACAAACCAGACCTATCCTTTCTATAACAATCCTCCTTTTATAAAACCAAAACAATGGTACACTGCAGCTGAAGAGCCGAATGCGGTAGGGTCATACCGTCGTGACTTTACACTTCCGGCAGACTGGAAAGGAAAAGAAATCTTCATCCATTTTAATGGTATCTATAGTGCGGCATATATCTGGATAAACGGGAAGCGTGTCGGTTATACGCAGGGTGCCAACAACGATTCCGAGTTCCGCATCACGCAGTATGTCAGGCCGGGTGAGAATATGGTAGCCGTGGAGGTTTACAGATGGTGTGACGGAAGTTATCTGGAAGACCAGGACATGTTTCGCATAAGCGGTATCCATCGGGATGTCTATCTGGTAGCTACGCCCCAAGTAAGTTTACGTGACGTTCGTCTGGCTTCTTCCTTTGATGATAAACTCGAAAATGCAGAACTGGAGATAGAGACGGAATTGTGCAATTATGGTAAAAAACGCATGGCGGTACAGGCACGTGTCACCTTGTTGGATGCTGAATATAAGCAGGCAGGCCGGTTGACTGTACCATTCGTACAGCTGGCCTCCGGAGAGGAGTCTGTGTGTAAGGGGGTGATAAATGTGAAAAAGCCGATGTTATGGAGCGCAGAAACACCTTATTTATATACAGTCAATATTGAGCTGCTGGATAAGGATGGAAAGGTACTTGAAGCAACTACCCAGAAGTATGGATTCCGGGAAATTATAATCCGCAATAACAGAGTGTATGTGAATCATGTTCCCGTATTCTTCAAAGGTGTAAACCGTCACGATATACATCCTCAGTTCGGCAAGGCGGTTCCATTGGAAAGTATGGTGCAGGATGTGCTGATGTTCAAGCGTTTCAATATTAATACCCTACGTACCAGTCATTATCCAAACGATACACGAATGTATGCCTTGTGCGACTATTATGGTATTTATGTGATGGATGAAGCGGATATTGAATGTCACGCCAATGCCTTACTCTCTTACGATGAGAGTTGGGAGGCAGCTTTTGCAGACCGTGTGGAACGTATGATACGGCGAGACAGGAATCATCCTTCCGTTATCTTCTGGTCGCTGGGTAATGAGTCAGGTGCGGGTGGTAATTTCAAAGCCTGCTACGATGTCGCAAAACGGATGGACAGCCGCCCTGTTCATTATGCCGGAAAGAACGAAGTTGTGGACGTGAGTCTCATCTTTATCCATCCGTTGAAAGTCTGATTGGTTACGACAAAGAAAAGAGGAACCAGCCATTTTTTGTATGTGAGTATGCCCATGCTATGGGAAATGCAGTAGGAAACCTGGATGAATACTGGGATTATATAGAGAATCATTCCGAACGCCTCATAGGAGGATGTATATGGGACTGGGTAGATCAGGGACTCAATATGAAGGGACATCCTTCAGACAGATTTTATATGGGAGGAAGTTTCGGCGACCGCCCCAATGACGGGGATTTCTGTTGCAACGGACTGGTGACTCCAGACCGGAGTGTTACCCCTAAGCTGTGGGAAGTGAAGAAAGTGTATCAGTATGTGACTTTGAAGTCTGGAGGAAAGGATGCGGTAAGCATTCGCAATAAGTATGCTTTCCTGAATCTGAAGGATTTTGAATTACGGTATTCAGTATTGAAGGACGGTGTGGCGTTACACACGGGAATCGTATCGCTTCCAGATGTGCAGCCGGGTGATTCCTGTAATGTGCAAATCCCTTATTCCGGTCTGTTGACAACTGATGCTGAATATTTTCTTAATCTGGAGGTCCGGTTAAAAAAAGATTGTGTCTGGGCTGAGGCCGGGCATACAGTGGCTACAGAACAGATTTTCCTGCAAAGAGGGAATACGGCCGGATTACCGGCAGTATGCATGGACGGAGAAACGGCTCCCTTGCGTATAGTGGATTCCGACTGGCCTTATCTTCATATCCGGAATGAGGTGATGGAAGTATCTTTCAACAGGGAGAAAGGGCAGTTGACCGCATTGCGTTATAAAGGAAAGAACATGATTCATTTGCAGGAAGGATGGGCCTTGAATACATACAGATTTATCAACAACGATGCGCGTGAATGGAAACAACCTGTACGGAAAGTACAGCGTCTTGACTGGAAACTGTTCTCCGGTGGGGATTCTGCAGTAGTGATTATCGGTCATGAGGATGAATTCGGCGACGTAAAAGTTCCATACACGTTGAAATATACCTTATACCGAAATGGTGAGATGGATGTGGATGCCTCCTTTCAAACGGCAGAGAATTTCAATCTTCCCGTCTGTCGTTGCAGGCCTTTTTAAATCCTGCATTGGAGAACATTTCCTGGTATGGAAGAGGCCCTATCGAGAATTATCCTGACCGTAAGAATGCGGCTTACGTGGGATGCTATTCTTCAAAAGTGACAAATATGGAGGAACGCTATGTGCGTGCCCAGACAATGGGAGGGCGTTGTGACACCCGCTGGCTGACATTGACCGATGATAAAGGGGAAGGAATCAAGGTTGTGGCTGCAGATCCTTTGGGCTTCAGTGCGTTGCACTATACCGATAAGGAGTTGAAAGAAGTGAAATTCGGACATGATCTTCCGGATATCCGTCGTGCAGAAGTCGTGTTGAATCTTGATTGCATTCAGCGGGGAATAGGTAATGGCAGTTGCGGTCCTGGCCTCGACCGCATTATGAGATACAGAAGAACAAGGAATATCGATATGTTTTCCGTATCAGTCCTTTGTTTTGATTTGTCTCGGAACAGCCACAGCAATAAAGCAGAATATTACACGTTAAACCATTAAGGATTTACTTACAAAAAACGGAGTATGACAGAAAGAAATTTAGTATATATGCTCAGGAATTTATTTTTTGTAGCTTTTATCCTTTTCGCAGGAAAGATGTTTTCTCAGCCTGCAATGCCTTATGACTGGAATACGGTTTGTATAGGTGGAGGAGGCTTTGTTTCGGGGATTGTCACATCGGCTGCGTGTGAAGGCTTGGTCTATGCACGTACCGATGTAGGAGGAGCTTACCAGTGGGATGCTGATAACCAGTCGTGGATAGCACTTACAGACTGGGTGGGAGAAGATGAGTTAGGCTTTTTAGGCATTGAAAGCATGGCTATTGATGAGAATAATACTGACAGGCTTTATCTTTGTGCTGGTACATCTTATTGGAATAACGGAAAATCAGCCATTCTTATTTCGGAAGATAGAGGTAAGACTTTCAAAAATAGACGTAAGTGATAAATTCCGTTTTCATGGGAATGGGATTGGAAGAGGAGGCGGCGAACGGATTGCAGTAGATCCGGCTGATGGCAGGATTTTGTTTTGCGGCACGAGGGCTGACGGTTTGTGGAAAAGCTCCGATGGAGCTCTGACATGGACAAAAGTAGAACACTTCCTGATGATAAGTTGCCTGATGAAAACGGGATTACCTCTGTTTTCTTTGATTTGAGCGGTAAACGTTCTAAAGTATTTGTCACGACCTCGGTAATGGGTAGAGATAATTTCTTTGTATCAGAAGACTGTGGAAATACGTGGAAAGCCGTGGAGGGAGCCCGGACGGATTATGTCATACAGCATGTGGCACAGGCATCGGACGGAACACTGTATATCTGTTATGCAAATGGTTGTCCGCCGCATCCATCGGGTTTAGGAGACCTGACCCAGGGGGCAGTGATGAAATATAATCCGGATACTGGTGATTGGCAGGATATTACTCCTTTACATGAGTCTCAACCATATTGTGGAGTAAGTGTTTGTAGAGACAACCCGGACAAAGTTGTTGTTTCCACTACCAACATTTACAAATTGCAGTGCTGGAATGAGAAGAATGTGTTTGGTGATGAATTGTACCGAAGCGCTGATGGGGAAATACCTGGACAGCGCTGTTTGCGGAAAAAGAAATAAATTGCGTCATGGTGATTTTGAGTGGGTGGAAAACATTCGTTGCATTGGGCCGCTGACATAGAAATAGATCCGTTTTGTGCCAATCGTGCGTGGGTCGTTTCTGGTAACGGACTTTTTATGACCGAACATTTGTGGGAAGATACCCTTGTGTGGACATTTCAGGTGGAGGGAATAGAAGAGACGGTGCCGTTGAGTTTTGCTACACCTGCATCCGGAGCCACTTTACTTTCTGCAATAGGTGACTATGACGGATTTCGTCATGAATCACTTAGCAGGTCACCTTCCGGTGGCAGATTTTCTCCATGTATGGGGACCTCTTCGAGCATAGCATGTGCGGTACTGGCTCCCAGGATTGTAGCTCGCAGTGGAAATAGAGAATCTCCTGGTGCATATTATTCGGAAGACAATGGAAAAACCTGGAAAAAGTTCAAGAGCCTGCCCGAAGGGAATGATAATTTATGGGGAGGAACAATCGTGCTGTCTGCGAATGGGAAAACAGTTGTGTGGAGAGCTTATGAGGAACAAGATTGTCTGCCCAAATTGTATATGTCGTCAGACTGGGGAGAAAAATGGATATGTTGTGAAGGAATAATGGATGAAGATATTATTCCGGTGGCAGACGCGGTAGATGATAAGTTTTTCTATGGGTATAGTAGAACGTCCGGAACCGTATATCTCAGCAAAGACGGTGGTCGGTGTTTCAGGGAGGTTTCACGCATGAAGTCTGATGGCGGAAACATGCAGTCAGTCCCCGGATGTGCAGGAACGTTGTTATTGCCTTTGTCTGATGGACTCTGGATTTCAGAAAATTACGGAACTTGCTGGAAAAAGCTGCCGGCAGTCGAGAATGCAGAGAGTGTGGGAGTAGGAAAGCCTTTACAAAAAGAAATGTTTCCTATTATATATTTTAGTGGAACAGTAAACGGGAAGAAAGGTATTTTCCGTTCTGATGACAGAGGAGAGAGCTGGAAGTGCATTGGTAATGACCATAAGCGTTTTGGAGGTTTGGGAAACGCCCGAATCGTTGCAGGTGACATGCAAAAAGCGGCAGGGTATATTTATCTACAGCCGGAAGAGGGATAGTGTATGGAGAGCCTCTTTCAAACTGACGGAATAAGACTCATATTCTTATGTGGTAAAACAGATTAAAATAGTATAAGTTATTATGAACATGAAAAGCATTTTTTGTAGTTTTTTGGTCGCTTCCTTTTTAGGGGCATGCTCGGGCGACGGATACGAGCAGATGACCGATGGTATTATCGTTAAAATCGGGCAATCGCATCCTCAATCTGTACGTTTGCTTCGTTTTCAGGTGATGGGGGAGAGGCTAATTCATGTGTCAGCTACACCAGAAGATGAATTCACGGATAAGAAAAGTCTGATTATTGTTCCACAAGAAAAACATACTCCGTTTCAAGTCAGACAAAGTGGAGATACGATTTCTGTAATTACGAAAAAACTTATGGCTTCAGTGTTGAGTTCTACGGGAGAAGTCTGGTTTGCAGATGAGGCTGGAAATATCATACTTCGGGAAAATAAGGGAGGAGGTAAAACTTTTACCCTATAGGGATTGAAGGTAAGAAAGGTTATTCCATCCGACAGGTGTTTGAGTCTCCTGATGATGAGGCCTTCTATGGATTGGGCCAACATCAATCTGAAGAGTTCAACTATAAGGGTAAGAACGAAGAGCTTTTTCAATACAATACAAAAGTCTCAGTTCCTTTTATCGTTTCCAGCAGGAATTATGGAGTCTTGTTAGACAGCTATTCATTATGCCGCTTTGGAAATCCTAATGATTATTCACAGTTGGGAGAGGTGTTTAAGTTGTATGATAAAGATGGCGTGGAAGGTGCCATTACCGGCACTTATGTTCCTGGAAATAAATCAAAGTCCAATGTCATTGTCAGACGGGAATCTTCATTGTATTTTGAACATCTTGAGAAAAGCGACCTTTCGAAAGTGGTTAACTTGCCTGATAATTTTCCTCTAATGGGTGCTACGGTTACGTTTGAAGGCATGATTGAACCTTCGGAAACTGGGGAATTCAAGTTTATATTATATTATGCAGGTTATACCAAAGTGTATATAGACAATAAGCTTGTTGTTCCGGAACGTTGGCGTACTGCCTGGAATCCTAACAGCTATAAGTTTGCTGTTAATCTAGAGGCAGGCAAGAAAGTGCCTGTAAAGATAGAGTGGAAGCCTGATGGTGGTGTGTCTTATTCAGGGCTGAGGGTAATGGCACCTGTAGATCCTGAAGAACAGGGAAAACACTCCTGGTGGAGTGAAATGACCCCTCAACTGGATTATTATTTTGTGGCGGGTGATAATATGGATGATGTAATAAGTGGTTATCGTACGCTTACGGGAAAATCACCTATCATGCCTAAATGGGCTATGGGATTCTGGCAAAGCCGTGAAAAATATAATACAGCTGACGAAATTCTGGGGGCATTGAAGGGATTCCGCAGCCGCAGGATTCCTATCGACAATATTGTACTTGACTGGAATCATTGGCCTGAAGATGCATGGGGCAGTCATGAATTCGATAAAAATAGATTTCAAGACCCGCAGGCCATGGTTGATTCTATCCATGCGATGAATGCAAAACTGATGATTTCCGTCTGGCCCAAGTTTTATACTACAACGGAACATTACAAGGAGTTTGATGAAAACGGCTGGATTTATCAGCAGTCTGTGAAGGATGGTCTGAAAGACTGGGTCGGCCAGGGGTATCAGTATGGGTTTTATGATGCATACAATGCCGATGCACGTAAATTGTTTTGGAAACAAATGTATGAGCATTATTATAAACTTGGCATTGATGCCTGGTGGATGGATGCCAGTGAACCGAATATCCGGGACTGTACGGATATGCAGTACCGCAAGGAACTTTGTGGCCCGACTGCGTTAGGCCCTTCTACGGAATATTTCAATGCTTATGCGCTTATGAATGCCGAAGCCATATATGACGGGCAGCGCAGTGTTGACAACAACAAGCGTGTTTCTTGCTGACACGTTCTGGTTTTGCCGGCTTGCAGCGTTACTCTACAGCTACATGGAGCGGTGACATTGCTACGCGTTGGGAGGACATGAAATCTCAGATAATGGCAGGATTGAATTTCTCTATGAGTGGTATTCCTTACTGGACAATGGACATTGGAGGATTCTGTGTAGAGAACCGTTATGTGGCAGGGCAGCGGCTTTGGAATGAGCGAAAACAGAAAATGCGGACTATAAAGAATGGAGGGAATTGAACGTCAGATGGTATCAGTTCAGAGCATTCTGTCCTTTGTATCGTGCACATGGCCAGTATCCATTCCGTGAAATATGAAATCGCTCCGGAAGGACATCCTGCGTATAATTCTATGGTTTATTACACTAAATTGAGGTATCGCATGATGCCATATATTTATTCTCTTGCCGGTATGACATGGTTCAAAGACTATACGATAATGCGTCCGCTTGTCATGGATTTTCCGGCAGATACCACAGTGCACAACATTGGCGATCAGTATATGTTCGGCCCATCGCTGCTGGTGTCTCCCGTCTATAAGTATGAAGAACGTAAACGGAGGTTTATTTCAGTCTGCAGGGTGGTATGACTTTTATACTGGTAAGTTCCAGACCGGAGGAAAACGCACAATGGTTGACGCCCCATACGAACGTATTCCGTTGTTTGTACGTGCCGGTTCAATTATTCCGTTCGGCCCCGAAATGCAATATGCAGATGAAAAGCCTGCGGATTATATAAAATTGTATGTGTACCAAGGGGCTGATGCCGCATTCTCATTGTATGAAGATGAGAACGTGAACTACAATTATGAACAGGGAAGATATAGTGTGATACCTATGACATATAACGAAACAACCCGGCAGCTGACAATCGGGAAACGCCAAGGTGAGTTCGACGGAATGCTAAAAGAACGTACTTTTGAAATTGTTAATGTCAATTCTGGATGTCCTAAGGCTTTTGATGTGAAAGAGAAGGGAATTATTGTAAATTACAATGGAGAAGAGCTAGTTATACAACTTTAGTTTATAATAATTAATTTACCCCTGTTGTTGACTTATTTTGTCAGCAACAGGAATAACGATAAATATGGAAATAATAAAGATGAAAAACATACTTCTTGCAACAAGTCTGATTGCACTGGCATATACTTCTGTATATGCGGAGAGGGGAAAAACTCCTCTATATTTGGATGATACTCAACCTATCGAATTAAGGGTACAGGATGCGTTAAAACGTATGACGTTAGAAGAAAAAACACGGCTTAGTTATGCTCAAGGAAAGTTTTCTTCTCCTGGATGTCCCCGGCTTGGTATCCCGGAGTTGTGGATGAGTGATGGCCCTCATGGAGTGCGTGCGGAAATAAATTGGAATGATTGGGGATATTCAGGATGGACCAGCGACAGTTGTACTGCGTTCCCTGCTTTGACATGTCTGGCTGCAACCTGGAATACTTCGTTGTCGGCAGATTATGGAAAGGCAATAGGCGAGGAAGCTTTATATAGAGGAAAAGATGTACTTCTCGGACCGGGCGTAAATATCTATCGTACCCCCCTGAATGGAAGAAACTTTGAATATATGGGTGAGGATCCTTATCTGGCATCAGAATTATGTGTACCATATATTAAGGGAGTGCAAAAAAATGGTGTTGCCGCATGTGTCAAACATTACGCTTTGAATAATCAGGAGTTATGGCGCGGACACATTGACGTGAATATAAGTGACAGAGCCTTAAGGGAAATTTATCTTCCAGCTTTTAAGGCTGCAGTAGAGAAAGGAAAGGTTTGGAGCATAATGGGAGCATATAATAAGGTCAGAGGTGTTCATGCCACCCATAATAAATTGCTGAATAATGACATCCTGAAAGGAGAATGGAAATTTGACGGTTGCGTAATTACAGACTGGGGAGCGGCACATGATACTTATGAAGCAGCGATGTATGGGCTGGACATAGAAATGGGATCTTATACAAACGGATTGACTTCGGAGTCTGAATTTGGTTATGATGACTATTATCTTGGAAAAAATTATCTGAAGATGATAAAGGAAGGGAAAATACCTATGGAAGTTGTTGATGAAAAGGCAGGTCGGTGTTAAGGCTTATCTTTCGTACGGCCATGAATCGTAAAAGGCTTTGGGGCTATTGGTGAAAGCCATTATCAGACTGCATACGTGGCGACAGAAGGTATCGTACTCCTAAAAAATGAAGTCTTGAAGGATAAGAAGGCTTTGTTGCCTATTGATCCGGCAAAATACGAGAAGATACTGGTTGTGGGTGATAATGCCACAAGAAATCTTATGGCTGGTGGCGGGTCATCAGAGTTGAAACCTAAATATATAAGTACTCCGCTTGATGCCTTGACAAAACAGTTTGGTGGAAAAATTGAATTTGCTCAGGGTTATATTGCCGGACGTCCAATGTACGGAAATGAAGAAGTCGTTCCTGAATGTATTGCGGATTCATTACGGAATGAGGCTGTTGCGAAAGCGCGAAATTCCGATCTTGTGATATTTATTGGCGGACTAAATAAAAATCATTTCCAGGATTGTGAAGGAGGAGACCGAAGTCGTTTGCCCTTCCTTTTGGACAGGATAAACTTATTACTAGTTTGCTACAGAGGCAAACAAAAATGTGGTTGTGGTAATAATAAGTGGAAATGCAGTGGAAATGCGTGGGTGAAGAAGGCACCTTCATTGTTCAGTCATGGTATTTAGGCTCTGTTGGTGGAATCTCGCTTAGAGATGTGCTTACAGGTAAAATAAACCCAAGTGGAAAACTGCCGTTCTCTTATCCGGTTAAGCTTGTGGATTGTCCTGCTCATCACTTTGGGGAGATGAGCTATCCTGATAGTATCCGACAAGAATATAAGGAAGATATTCTTGTCGGATACAGATGGTATGATACAAAAAAATAAAACCTCTTTATCCATTTGGATATGGTATGAGTTATACTACTTATTCATACTCTAAACCCTTATGGCGTCAAAAAGATTCTCAAAGATAATGATTCCATACAGGTTTCCGTAAAGATAAAAAATACAGGACTGGCAAAAGGAAAAGAAATTGTCCAGTTGTATATAGAAGATGAAAAGTGCAGTTTGTTACGACCGAAAAAGGAGTTGAAAGGATTTCATAAGGTGGAACTTGAACCTAATGAAGAAAAAACTATTCAATTTCATATTGATATAAATGACTTGACATTCTTTGATGACAGCAAACAGAAATGGATAGCAGAGCCTGGAAAATTTAAAGCGTATATTGCTGCTTCATCGGAAGATATTCGTGGAGTTGTTGAATTTGAGTATAGTAATATAGAATAGATATGAATTGAAGATATAGTTTTGAATTAAGGTGTTCAATTGGGTGCTTTCGATTCTTCGTTATATTATTAATTGAAAGGTCTTGTTTATTACCTTTAAGATTCATTATTTTTTTTAGTTCGTATTTGTCAATTGACTAATATTGAGAATTTAAATAGAATCAAAATGAAAATATAAAATTGGACACCTTAATAATTGATAAATCTATTTAATGATTGTCTTGCTTTTTTGAATTTGAAGAAAGTATATTATAGTTATTTGCTGATAAATGGTTGTCAAAATTACTTTATAGCATGCTACTATTTCAAAAGAGTAAACTATTAAGTTAAGAGAAATAGAGGTGATTATATCTAATAATATCAGTTAATAATGATAGTTAATGTAATTATTGTTTGCATGAACTTTGTTTGATTGAATGAGCGGTTTGTTACGTAAAAAATATTTCTAGGCTATATCATTATAACAGCTATAGTTTTATTTTTGACTGTTGTTATGGTCAACGAGCGTTTCCGTTTTCGAAGGTTTGAGGACGTTATAAATGAAACGAACTATGCCCGTGAAAATATCCATAAGGCTCATTTGTATATTACCAAGTTGGCAACTTTAGGCGAATCAGTTATTGCATGGGATGAATCAGATTATAACAGATACCATTATCAGCGTCTTAAAACAGACAGTATTCTGCTTGAAATAAAATCCAGGTGTGGAAATTTCTTACGTCCTGTTCAGATAGACTCTTTACGGGTGCTGCTTGAGACGAAAGAGACACACCTGTTCAGGATAATGAAAGCAGTCCAATCCTGGGTGGAGTCCGACAGTATTCTTGCTAATGAACTACCTGTAATGGCCACACAGTCGGTTCGGATGAAGGCAATAACGCAGAAAAAGAAAGGAATTGCCGGATTATTTGGAAAGAAAGAAACGGTACAAGTTCCATATATTACAAATGAAATACAGGACTTTAATAAAAGATTGACTTCTGCTAGAGATTTGCGAAACAATCAGATGGAAATTTATGTGGACAGCTTACGTTTACAGAATAGACTATTAAACCATAAGTTATATGATTTTGTTTCTTCTCTTGATAACCAAATACAGCAGTCATTTACAGAACAGTATCTGGAAATAACGGAGACAAGATGGAAGTCTTTCCGACTGTTTGCTCTAGTGATAAGTATTGTTGTCGTTCTGTTTATTATTTCTTTTTTCATTATTCAATCCGATTTACGTAAGGAAGAAAAGATAAAACTCAAACTACAGCAAACCGTTCTGGAAAACGAGGATTTGCTTGAAATGCGCAAAAGAATAATTCTGACCGTTTCTCATGACATACGTGGTCCGCTCGGTAATATTCATAACTGTGCTGATTTGGCTTCCCAAACACGGGAGAAAAAGAAACGTGAACCATATTTGGAGGATATACGCCATTCCTGTCATCATATCCTGCATTTGGTTAATGACCTGATGGATGCCTACCGGATCAATGAAGCCGGTGATTTGCGTAACGATACGCCATTTTATCTTGACTGTTTCCTGCAACGCATCTCAGAAGAGTTTTCCCGCAAGGCTGTTGCAAAGGCCTTATTTCTTCAATATGAGCATCAAAACTCATCTTTTGTTGTAAAGGGCGATGCAGATAAGCTGGAGCAGGTGCTTGCCAATTTACTGACCAATGCCATCAAGTTTACCCCATCAGGAACCATAAGCTTTTATTCAAAATATTTGGAAGGAAAACTGCACATTGAAATCAGAGATACCGGTATCGGAATGGATGAGGAAACGCAGAAAAGAATATTTGCTCCGTTTGAACGTGCTGCACAGAATGTAAATTCGGAAGGTTTCGGTTTGGGCCTTTTTCTGACAAAGGGACTGGTCAAAGTCCTGAATGGTATTATAACTGTGGAAAGCGCACCGGGAAAGGGAAGCATTTTCAGGCTTGAGATTCCTTTACCTGAAACGGATGAACTTGTGGAAGAGGACAAGCCTGATAGTGATTCAATAACTATTTTACCGAAGAATGTGCTTGTTGTGGATGATGATCCTATATTGTTAAAAATAGCGGAGGACATGCTTGGACGTAAGGGAGTTTCCTGCACAACCTGTATGAATTTCAGGAAGTCGTAGCTGCTCTTGGGAAATCGGATTATGATATTGTGTTGACAGATCTACAAATGCCAGATACATGCCTCTAATCCCAGCTACTCAGGAGGCTGAGGCAAGGGAATCGCTTGAACCTGGAAGGCGGAGGTTGTGGTGAGCCGAGATTGTACCACTGCACTCCAGTCTGGGCAACAAGAGCGAAACTCTGTCTCAAAAAAAAAAAAAAAAAATAAAATTGTGGTATGTGCTATGAGGGTAGCAAGGAGGTGCTAAGATAGAGAACAAAGCAGGCCATTCTTGGAGGACTCTCTGAGCAGGTGACACTTAGCCTAAGACCTGAAAGAGGAGAAGCCAG